>CM070839.1:75000-115000 GCA_036326025.1 Chrosomus eos
ACAATGGCGGGAGCGTGGAGGGGCTATCCTCCAAGTGTCAATCTCTTCTAAAACTCCCTCTGCGATCTGCGGTGTTGCCGGCTCACGCACCTGGTCAGACACATGCTGTGTAATGGGCTCCGGGGCGATGACTCCTTCCCACCTCTTCCTCGGCTTCGGCGGTTCCGGGCTGGTAAGCTGATCTCAGTCTGCGGTGGAGCAACGTCGCCGTCGAGTCGCTCACAGGCGGTGGAGGGCTGGTCTCTGGGGTGCTGAAGGTGTACGGCACACCAGGTCGATGGCAGGTTCTGCCCATGGCAGCATCAATGGTGGGAGGAGCTGAGAGATCTGGAACCAGGGCAAAACTGAGGAGATGACAGAACCGGACGATCCGGACAATCCGGTGGAATACGGACAGTTTATAAGCTTACAAGCTGGAGCCGGCTGTGTATGGGCCGAGGTGGAGCCGAGGAGCCAAGCTGAGCCAAGACAAAATTCTGATCTGTCATATGACACTGCTTCCCCAATATTGACAGGTTTTTCTGTCTTTCCGTGTTTTCACGGTAGAGGGTGCTATTACGCATCTCCTGAAAGAGTACAGAGTCTCTGCATCCAAAAGCAAGCGAGGAGAAGAAGCTGAAACAAGTAACAGAAGCATTGCTGACGCACAAGTGAAATACAGTTGGTACTCAACCAGAATAATACTTTTACCGCCGCCACTCTTGCGGTGATAAAATTCGGATGTGTATTTGCTGCCTTTTATCGCTAAGAGGCGCTACAACCACAGACTTTGAAAGGTGTCCGTTTATTCTCTCTATTGCGTAATCTGCCGCCGCGCCGCGGCTCATTTAGAGCGATTGAAAGCTGGTAACAGATGAATTCAAGTGAAACATTGTAGTTCATCGAATTCATAAACACACTACTAAAATTAAATTGAATAAATAGTGAAAACATTACAACAGAAAACATTGCAACAGAAATATATTAGGCTATCAATGAGGCTCTGGAAGAGCATAAGACGAAATTTAATAGAGTTCAGACGGTAGCTCAGTGGTTAACGCAACAACATGAGTCTTACTGCGCTTCAAGCGATCCGAGATCGAATCCCAATGTAGCCAACATTCTGTTGGCCGACTTCATTTATGTTTTACCGTTCTTGATGCTTAAATAGGTAACTGTTTATTAGCGAGTTCATTAACTGTTTATTTATTTTATGTCAAGCGTTTTGTTTAATTATCAATGCCACATTAACGTAAATTTGCTACATTCCATGTAGAGCCGCTGCACGACAAAACTGATGAGAGAAATGAAAATAAATAAAAAAAGAAAGCTGATTGCGTCAGAAAATGAAAATAATGATGCTCGTCTTTAATCTGCTAAATTATTGTTTTGTGAATCATTCACGAAATTGAGTTGACTGACAGTGATACCTGGTCATAGCAACGGGAGAAATTTTTCAAATCAGATCCATACATTGAACACATCAGAAAAGACTGAATTTGTTGATTTGACAGACTAACTAAATAGTATTACTTTCAATATAAAAACAAATGAAAATGTAAAAGAACACTAAAATTAATTAAGTTTGAAACCCATCGCACATTTTTAAGGTTTAAATAAAGTGTAATTTGTTTAAAACAGGGTTGCATTGAGTTTAGAGTTTATTTCCTTTGCGATGCAAAATAAGAAACACAGAATCTTATTCTTGCAACATTTTAAATTTGTATTGCCAAAGAAATTTCAGCCAAATTAAACAATTAAAACAGTACAAAGCGAAAAATAGTCCAAAGACAAATAAATTAAGAACATGCGTTTTTCTTTGCCTCTCTCTCGCACTTGATCTCTTTTTAGCAAGTTTAGTTTGTCTCCCTCCCTCCAAAAAAAAATAACTTTAACAAATGATTTAGCCTTTGTTGCTTCAAAGACAAAGCATGCCTTGTTGAATTCACTTTACAATAAAACGAGGTTGATCGCGAATTAAAGATTGTATCTGCTGTGGCATGAACGCGTTTCGTCGACAGTTCATGTTTAGATAATGCCAGATTGTTGACAATCATACACACTGCTCAAACATTCTAAAACTCTATAAAAACCAGTTGAAACAACTGCATTGAACACTTTAATTGAAATTTTGTGTGAAAAAACTTTAAATACAAATATACAATATTTATAATAAAATAAGATATAGGGCCTACATTTGGACACACTGAGAGATTTATCCTTAAAACAATTTAGCCTTTGCCTGCTCATCAGGCTGGCTATCCGACATCTCCATATGAAAGACGAACATTAACACCTATTGTGCACGTACGATAAAGCCACTTTCCTTCCAACCCCCCCACAGGCACAAACTTTAATTGAGGATAGTAAGTGTGCTCGAGCCTTAGATACTACTTTGGATGCGCCTATCATAGTGAACCATTTACATGATTCGGTTCCGGCTGAGTTATTGCCTGTGCAGCCAGGCAGATGGGTGACTGTGAGAGATCGCTCTAGTCACGGATCAAAAAACCACTCTTCCGTTCCGATTACCATAACAAATCGATTTGCCCCTCTCAATGAAACACCCACTAAGAATCCAGTTGATTGTGCCCTGGTAATTGGCGATTCTATTACACGGAACGTGAAAATAGAGACAGCAGCCACCATAGTCACATGTTTGCAGGGAGCCAGAGCGCCTGACATCAAAGCAAATTTAAAAGTGCTGGCTAATGCTAATCGTAAATTCTCTAAGATTGTTATTCACGTCGGCACTAATGATGTTCGACTCCGCCAGTCGGAGATCACCAAAATTAATATTAAAGAGGTGTTTGAACTTGCAAGTACGATCTCAGGCACTGTAATTTGCTCTGGCCCTCTTCCTGTTCGAAGGAGTGATGAGATAGTCAGTAGATTGTGTTCACTCAATGGCTGGTTGTCTAAGTGGTGTCCGCAAAATAATATAGAATTCATAGACAATTGGAAAAGTTTTTTGGGCAAACCTGACCTGTTGAAAAGAGATGGTATTCATCCCTCCTGGGATGGTGCTGCTCTTCTCTCTAGTAATTTGGCTCATAGTCTTAGAGATAAAACATGACAACCTGGGGCTCAGGTCAGGAAGCAGACAAACTGGCTAAACCGACCGTCTGCTAGCAGCCTCGCGTCACCAAGGTCAGATAATTCTCATCACATAGAGACTCTTTCACCTAGATATCATCATATAGAGACTGTGTCTGTTCCCCGAATTTGGAAATCCACAAAACGTCCAAAAAAATTAAAAATTTAATTGATGTTCAACAAATAAAAAAACAAATATAATACAGATGAGCAAATGATAAAGCTTGGGTTGCTGAATATTCGATCCCTTACTTCAAAAGCGCTCATAGTTAATGATATGATTTCAGATTATAACCTAGATGTGCTGTGTTTGACAGAAACCTGGCTCAAACCAAACGATTACATTACTTTAAATGAGTCCACCCTGCAAGATTACTGTTATAAACACAAGCCTCGTCCGAAAGGCAAAGGGGGCGGTGTTGCTGTAATTTATAGTAATATTTTCAAAACCACTAAGAAATCTAGTTTTAAATATACTTCTTTTGAAGTGTTGGTGCTTAATGTAAATATATATAGTGTAAACGATAAATCACGTTTGAGAATTCTGCTGGGTACTGTATACAGGCCACCAGGGCACCAAAAAGATTTTATCAAAGAATTTGCTGACTTTCTATCAGAATTAATATTGACAGGTAAAGAATTAATATTGACAGGTAAAGTCCTAATTGTTGGTGATTTTAAAGGGTACCTATTATGGCATTTAAAATGTTCCTAATAATGTTCTGGGAGTCCCCAACAACAGTTTTACATGCATGCAATGACAAAAAACACTTTTGTTGTCTTATAATATGCATTTATTTTTACCTGATTTGCTCACCGACTCCCATATGAATCGTTTAGCGAGTCATTTTTCCAAACCCCGCCTTTGCGTGACGCTAATCTGTGGTGATATGTTAAGACACCCAGCCGACGGGGTGTCATTGGTTGTTGCGCTAGATCTTACCCAGATACAACAGTGCTATTTTCTGATTGGCTAACAACACCAGACGAACAACACCAGAGGAGACCAGGGTTGCCAGGTCTGCACAACAAAACCAGCCCAATTGCTCATCAAACTAACCCAATCACGGCCAAAAATATTCAAATAGCGTTCCCGGGTGTTTCCTCAATAACAATCATGTTCCAGTGGATAAAACAATCGCGTCAACCAGCGTGCACTACACAAACAACCCGGGAAACAGTGCAGGCATACGGACCTGGCAACACTGGAGGAGACGCGCTTGAATCCTGCCGGTTCCACAGTGAGTGAGTTTTGGGCACTGCGGCATATTAAATATATTACAAATAGTTTTTCAGCGTGAGAAATACAATGTGTGGCCGGAGAGCGTGACAAAAGACCGAAATGAGTGACTGTCACGCTCAATGCGTGATGCGTGACACTTGAGAGCCCTGTGACAACTCCATTAACAACGACAAACACTTCACATATTTCAATACAATTGACATTGAAGACCTAAGTTAGCTGCTAGAAGCTGCGCTGTGCCTGTGCGTACACAACACACAAAATAATTATAGAACATGATACAAACATAAAAGCAACAGCCTACTTACAGGTTGTGATTCGGAGAAGGAAGCTGATCCAAATAAACTCGGTACTGAACCTCCCTCCTTCAGTATCAGCCGGCTCGCAAATTCATACTTTATAGCATTTAGGTTTGTGAAGCAATTATCTTCAAAATGACGCGAACACAGAACAAGTTCGGGCTATAATACTTCTGTGGTATAGTTATGAACTGTAGCCACTGTCTTCAAATGCTCCTCACTGGGCAGATGAAAAAAGTTTGCTTTTGCGTCGCACTTCAAAACACAGCAGCGTCTCGTCGACATGATGTTTTCCCTGGTGTCTCCTAATGCAATGAGTGGGCGTATCTTATTCAAATAACTTGTACAAGTGACGTACGAAAGTGCATCGTTCGTCTATCGATTCATATCAACGACTCGGAGTCGACTCTTACTTTTGAGAGATAATAACTTTGTATACGGTGAACTTTCATATTTAAAACTTTGCAGGATGTTTTCGTTCACTTAGATCTATGTTACACACTACATGAAAGGTAATTTTCAAAATTCCATGATAGGTACCCTTTAATATACATGTAGATAATGAAAAAGATGCATTGGGATTGGCATTTAAAGACATTGTAAACTCTATTGGAGTTAGACAACACGTGTCAGGACCTACTCATTGTCATAATCATACTCTAGATCTAATATTATCACATGGAATAGATGTTGATGCCGTTGAAATTCTGCAGCAGAGCGACGACATCTCCGATCATTATCTAGTCTCGTGTAAATTACATTTAGCCAAGGCTGCAAAGCCGACTCCGTGTTAAAATATGTTAGACCTATCACGTCTGCCACTAAAGATTGCTTTATCAATAATCTTCCTAATCAGTTTCATCATCTCAGCATCCAGGATAGCTTAGAAGAACTTGATATTGCAACAGAAACGCTTAACTCTCTCTTTTCCAGCACTTTAGATACAGTTGCTCCGCTGCGCTTAAAGAAGATTAAAGAAAATAGTCCAACGCCGTGGTACAGCGAGCACACCCGGGCCCTTAAGAGAGCAGCCAAAAAAATGGAGCGCAACTGGAAGAAAACAAAACTAGAGGTTTTTTGGATTGCGTGGAAGGAGAGCTCGATTGCTTACAGAGAGGCTTTAAAAGATGCTAGATCTGATTATTTTTCAAACCTATTAGAAGAAAATAAATATAATCCAAGGTATTTATTTGAAACAGTGGCTAAACTAATGAAAAAGAAAGCTTCAAGCTCAGATGTTTCCAAGAAACACAGCAGTAATTTATTTTATCTTTATGAATTTCTTCACTTATAAGATCGATAATATCAGGGACAAAATTATAACTATGCAAACGTCTACTACAGTATCACATCAGGGAGTGCAGTGTAGTCTTCATGATGAAAAACTTGATTCATTTGTTGCTATAGGAGAGGAAGAATTTTGCAAACTCTTTAAATCATCTAAATCAACAACATGTATGTTAGACCCTATACCGACTAAACTATTGAAAGAGATGCTTCCAGAGGTCATAGATCCTCTTCTCAATATCATTAATTCATCTTTTTCTCTAGGATACGTACCAAAAACCTTTAAGCTGGCTATGATTAAACCACTGGTTAAAAAAACACAACTTCATCATACAGAATTAGTCAATTACAGGCCGATCTCGAATCTACCTTTTCTGTCAAAGATATTAGAAAAAGCAGTATCCTCACAACTGTGTTCCTTTTTAGAAAGAAATAATATTTGCTCTTATCATTCGATCGTGGTTGTATCTCTCTATTAGTGTTACTCGATCTTAGTGCGGCATTTGATACTATCGACCACAACATTCTTTTAAACAGACTAGAAAACTATGTTGGCATTAGTGGAATTGCACTAGCATGATTTAAATCATATTTATCTGACCGTTTTCAGTTTGTAGCAGTAAATGAAGAGATGTCTTATCGATCACAAGTTCAGTATGGCGTACCACAAGGCTCAGTACTTGGACCGCTGCTGTTCACTCTGTACATGCTACCATTAGGAGATATAATTATGAAATATGGAATTAGCTTTCACTGTTATGCTGATGATACTCAGCTCTATATCAGCTCTAACGAAACTTACCTATTCACAAAATTAATGGAATGCATAGCTGATATAAAAAATTGGATGACTAGTAATTTCCTACTACTAAATTCTGAAAAAAACAGAGATTCTAATTATTGGACAAAAAACTTCCTCACCTAATAACCTAGAATACTGTCTAACACTTGATGGCTGCTCTGTTAAGTCTTCGTCGTCAGTTAGGAACCTGGGTGTGCTCTTTGATACCAATCTTTCATTTGAAAGTCACGTGTCTAGTATCTGTAAAACAGCATTTTTCCATCTTAAAAATATATCTAAATTACATCATATGCTCTCACGGACAAATTCGGAACAATTAGTTCATGTGTTCATGACCTCAAAGCTAGATTATTGTAATGCTCTACTGGGTGGTTGCCCTGCACGCTTATTAAACAAACTACAGCTGGTCCAAAACGCAGCCGCTAGAGTTCTTACCAGAACAGGAAGTATGACCGTATTAGCCCGGTTCTGTCAACACTGCATTGGCTGCCTATTAAACATCGTATACATTTTAAAATATTGCTGATTACTTATAAAGCACTTAATGGTTTAGCTCCCCAGTACTTGAGCGAGCTCTTAACGCATTATAGTCCTGCACGTCTACTGCGATCTCAAAATTCTGGCCAGTTGATAATACCTAGAATATCTAAATCGACCGCTGGCGGTAGATCCTTTTCCTATTTAGCACCAAAACTTTGGAACAATCTTCCTACCATTGTCCGGGAAGCAGACACAGTCTGTCAGTTTAAAACTAGACTAAAAACACATCTCTTTGACCTAGCATTCACATAATACATTATAGACTTCGATAATTAATTGTTAGGCTGCATAGATTAGGCCAGCCGGAACCGGGAACACTTCCCTAAAATCCTGATGTACTTGTTACATCATAAGAAGAATGGCATCTACGCTAATATTAGTGTCTTTGTTTATCCCGAGGTTTTCCTGCAGCCTGCCGGATCCAGGCCGTTTCCAGATTTGATGGACCTTCGCCTGGACCCGATGACAACGCAGTGCTGAAGTGCCAACAAGCCTCTCCCTATGGAGGATCCCTAATTACAGATAAAGCGATATGAAATTCCGGTTTCGCGTCCCTACCCCGAATTGATAAAATAAAATTATGCATCAAAATTTATAGGCAAGACAAGTAGTTTGTTTAGGCATGGTTTGTAGCGAATTACGAACCAGCGCACACATATGTTTCTCACACAATTCTTAACGCGCATGTAAACGCCATCAGCATTTATCATAGGTTCGCGTTTAAAGTCTATTTAGAGAGAACCGCGTCGTCTTAGCGGCCCCTAATTTAATAACAAATGATCATTTCGACGGAAGTGAATCAATCAAAACTAACTTTAGCTGGAAACAACATATTCAATAACCAAAACCAAACCATTCTTTGTTACCTTAAATTATATGTTTGTCTCTGTAAAGCTGCTTTGAAACAATCTACATTGTTAAAAGCGCTATATAAATGAGGATGACTTGACTTGACTTAAGGCCATTGGAACCAGGATCGTAACTGAAACGCGCTGCATGTTATCTCTCAATACAGGATCAGAAGCGCCGGTTCAGATTGTGTTTCGTTGTTTAAATGTACGTGTTGCATATTTTTAAAATATATAATATATTTGATATGGTCTATTGGTGAATTAGGCTATAGCATTGATTACTGTGGAGGGGGGAATCCCCCACCAGCAAATTGCACCTTGTTACACAACCATGTTTTTAAAAACACTTTCTGTAGCATATATGGAACCCCATAAAGTTTTTTTTTTTTTTTTTTTTAACAGAACTGTTTTTGAAATTACGATTGGAATTAAAGCTGCAAGCAGCGATGGGCGGGCCCTCGCACATGTAGCGCGTCGGGGAGTGATGCGGCCGCATATTCTGTTGCATATTCTGGAGCTCTGCCAGTGCGGCTGTGATTTGCTATGCTTTTCAGACACTGCATGAAGGTGTTATACGTCACTTCCTGTTGCCAGCAGGTGGCGCTATGACTGTGGGTAAATGTGGGCATGTACATGAGTTCAGGGTGGGACTCTTATGCTACATGTAAAGTTTGGTGCAGCTGTGAGCATGTACACTGAAGTTACAACCACTTCCTGTGTCATGGCGATGAGTTGATCTTTGATGCCATGCCACGGACACACCGATTGACGAAAACTCGCAGATAGCACAACTTTTCATCGTCAATGCCTTTAGAAGGCACAGCAGAAATTTGAAGTCGATCTGATTAAATCCCTAGGAGGAGTTTGTTAATGTACGGAGTGTGTAAATCAGCCAAAATTTGACGTAAAATTCAAAATGGCCGACTTCCTGTTGGGTTTAGGGCATTGCTCCAAGAGGCGTTTTTGTGCGTCTGGACATGGTTGATGTGCCTCAGAAATTTCGTACATGTAGGTCAAACGTGCGGCGGGGGCTGCTTTGTTAAAGGTCACTTCCTGTTGCCAGCAGGTTGCGCTATGACTGCGGGTGAATGTCGGCATGTACATGTGTTCAGGGCGGGACTCTTGGCAAGCGTGCAAAATTTGGTGCAGATCTGAGCATGTACAGCAAAGTTACTCCAACTTCCTGTTTCATGGCGAATCATCGATGCCACGGACACGCCTATTGACGAAAACGCGCAGATAGCACAACTTTTCATCGTCAATGCCTTTAGAAGGCACAGCAGAAATTTGAAGTTGATCCGACTAAATCCCTAGGAGGAGTTCGTCAAAGTACAGAGTGTGTAAGTCGTCCCAAAATGGCGCCAAATTCAAAACGGCGGACTTCCTGTCGAGTTTAGGGTATGGGTTCTTGAGGCTTTTTTGTGCGTCTTGATATGATACACGTCCTCACCACATTTCGTGCATGTAGGTCGAACATGGACGAGGGGCTAATTTTTTCTAATTTTCTAGGTGGCGCTAGCGAGCCACGCCCATCCGCGAAACCCACAAAATACAAAATCTTTCACCAGTCCTGACATGTGTGCAAAATTTGGTGACTTTTCGAGCATGTTGTGGCCTCGAAAATGGGGCTTACTTTGCAGGAAAATAAATAAAAATAATAATAATAATAATAATAATAATAATAATCCTAACAGTTTCAAGAGGGACCTCGCACAGGTGCTCGGGCCCTAATTATTATACAGATTGAAATAAATTCAGTCAATCTTTTGGATAATATTTGTTCCTTTGTGTAAAATGGAAATGCATGGAAATTGTATTTTATAAATAGCCCGTGTTTATTCGGGATTCGGGACCCGTGTCATTAATATAGAACCGGTAACGTTCCTTTACAGTCGTTACCATGTAATACTATGACTTATTTTAGTAACTACAATACTGGGTAATAACTAGTATACCCTGACCTACCCTAAACTACCTGTTCCATGTACTTACCTTATATTAGCCAGTACTTTCTAGGTGAGTACACTGTAAGTTCACTGCAAGTACTGTACTGTAAAAGTAAGCGTTACCGAAACCACTTAAGTTCTACCACTCGACCACGACTTTTCTCACTGAGAAGTGCCCAGAACTTTGGTTGTTCATCAGTCAGTGTGCGCGCATACGAGAGAAGCGCTCTTCAATCCTCTCATTCCTCAATAGTTTAGCGTTATTGCACCTAATTTATTTCCACTGACTGCGAGAGAGGCCTATTTTAACTTTTGATTCATAAAATGTTCTGCTCTAAAAAGTTTGTTATATTCTGTTTAAATGTACTTTTACTTAATTAAAGCTCCAGTCGGCAAGTCTGGCAGATTGAGTGGACTTAGGCAAAATTTTGAATGTTTACAACTCTCATGCTCCTTCCCCACTATCAACGGATACCCTCCCACCGACTCACCGAGTTCATGCTCGTCAGTGCATGTGCACCAAGTTTTCTTTGAACGCGCCCGTCTCATCAGCATCCATCAACACCATGGAGTATTTGGAGGTATGCTGCCTTGGCTAATCTACCGATAGATTGCAATTGCTAACGTCATTTATACTCTAAATGAGCTTACTTGATCTGTTATTGTTTTGAAAGCGAGATACATCCGTCACCACTCTTCGTTACTGCGCGAACTTCAGGTGTGTGCATGTGATTGTAACGTGCGCGAGGGGTAGGGGTGTGCCCGATCTGTGATTGACAGTCAGATACCCCCCCCCCCAACCGCGCTGATTGGACCCGATGAACCGGGAGCTGTGGATTTTTGCAAAACAAATAACACGCTCCAGGTGGAGTTAGAAACTCGGGTTTTTTTCTAAAAACCACTTTATTTATGTTGTTCTGTCGGATTATAGTGTCGAATTCACTGAATATGATCAAACAAATGTTGCCTACGGCAGCTTTAAGTTTTGCTTTCGTTAATTTGAACAGAATCTGTTGTAGGCTAAATTATTTTTATTTTTATTATTTTTTGTTCTATTCTGTTTCGTTTTTTATTTTTATTTTATTTTTTACATAGGCCTATTCAATCAGTCTCATTCTTGTTTTTTTACAAGACCTTGTGCTGTGTTTTTTAATAAACAGATATAAACAGAGATATATAGCCTAATAGTTCATACAAATAAACATCTATATGTATAGGCTACTACTATGTTTACTATAAATTGGATGATCGTTTGTTTAAATAACATTAACAAAATTGTCTGTCTTTAATTAATAATAAAATGATTACTTTAACATGCAGTTTCAACTTCAAATCTTTGTTTGTTTCATTGTCGTACAGAAAATGCAAATAGCTCTTGTTTTAATTTGTCATGTTTGTTGCTTCTTTGAAATTGCCATAGTTTTAGTATTTCATCCTTACTGTTAACTGACATTAGCCCCGCACTTACGTTTCAAAATGCGGCAATTGCGGATGTTTTGCTAAATGCCCCTTTGCGCCACCTGGCGGTCATTTCGCGAACGACCTTGAAATGCGACTAGTTTATTTTTGCCGGCACGACACGAGTCGCGGCGGTAATAGGCATTCTGGTTGAGTACCTACTCTAACATGATCATCAAACAATAAAAAGCATATACTGTAAATCAAAACTGCCTGCCTACTCCATCTGTGTTCTGATCATTGCTCTGAATCCCATCCAGGTGAAGTCTTAGACAAAAACACTATTTTCTCAGCTTTTTGTTTGAAAGAATGAATCAGACTCAGACTCAGACTCAGACTCATTTTTATTGTAATTCAAACATGTAAACATGAAGGAACGAAATTCGTCTCCCAGGTCCAGCAGCGTAGTACAGAATAAATGACAATTTAAATTCTAAAATAGACCCTGTATAAAACGTATACAAAATACATCTATATAAACATTAAAATAGTCTTAACCATATAAACAAATCAAAACCATAGACCATAGTCAACCCATAAAATCACAAAAGTGCCTTGTGCCGTAGCAGCAATGAGCGAAAAGGGCAGGATGAGCTCTAAACTATGGAGTTCATAAGCCTCACTGCCTCTGGAAAGAAGCTGCATGTTAGCCTTGTTGTTCTTGCTTTAACGCTGCGCAGCCTTCTGCCAGATGGGAGGATGGTAAACAGTTTATTCGCTGGGTCAGTGGAGTCCTTCATGATGTCCGATGCCCTGCTTCTGCACCTGCTGACATAGATGTCGTCTAGCGAAGGAAGGCTGTCATTTGTTATTTTTCTAGCAGACTTTACTACTCGCTGCAGCGCCTTCTTGTCAGCTGCAGAGCAGTTTCCATACCAAACAGTGATGGAAAATGTCAGTGTGCTCTCCAGCACACACCGGTAAAAACAGGTCAGGATAGCAGGATTGAGGCCGGCCTGCTTCAACCTCCTTAAAAAGTACAAGCGTTGGTGGGCCTTCTTAATAATGCTGGCTGTGTTGGTGGACCATGTGAGGTCGTTGGAGATGTGCAGGCCCAGATATTTAAAGTTGGTCACCATCTCCACAGTTACTCCATCAATGTAGAGGGGAGGAGGTAGGGTATGACCTCTCCTCCTAAAGTCCACAACCATCTCCTTAGTCTTCCCCACGTTGATGCAGAGATGTTTTCTCTGCACCAGACCACGAGTTCCTCCACCTCCTGCCTATATGCTGACTCGTCATTGTTAGATATCAGTCAAATCACAGGCGTGTCATCTGCAAACTTTACTATGTGATTGCTCAGACGTGTTACAGAGCAATCATATGTGAGAAGCGTATATAGCAAAGGGCTCAGAACACATCCTTGTGGGGAGCCCGTGTTGAGTATAAGAGTGGAAGATAAGTTGCCGTGGATCTTAACCGACTGTGGCCTGTTTGTCAAGAAGTCCAGGACCCAATTACAAAGAGATGGTCTTAGTCCCAGCAGCAGCAGTTTGTTAATTAATGTCTGCGGAATGATGGTGTTAAAGGCAGATGTAAAATCTATGAAAAGCAGCCTGACAATGGAATCCCTGCTCTCTAGATGGGTGAGAGCAGAGTGGACGACAGTTGACACTGCGTCAGACACAGAGCGGTTTCTTATATAGGCATACTAATGGGGGTCCACATTGATGTTAACAGTGCCTTTTATGTGAGCCAGAACCAGTCGCTCGAAGCATTTCATGATCAGTGGAGTGAGGGCCACAGGACGATAGTCATTCATACTTTCAACCACTGATTTTTTGGGCACTGGTACAATAGTGGACGTCTTAAGACAGACAGGCACAGTAGCTAGGGAGAGTGATAGATTAAAAATGTCTGTTAGCACCCCTGTAAGCTCTTGAGCACATTCTTTCAGAACCCGGCCAGGGATGTTATCTGGGCCCGCTGCCTTGCGTGGGTTAATCCGCCGTAGTGTCGTCCTCACTTCCTCAGCAGACACACTAAAAGATAGCTCACCTGAAGATACTGTGAGCCTGGTACTTTTGGAGGAGTTGGGTAAGTCAAAGCGAGCATAAAAGGCATTTAGATCATCAGGAAGGGATGGGTCCACGGGACATTCTGCATCCTTACCTTTATATCCTGTGATGCTCTTAATGCCCCTCCACATGCTCCGGGGGTCGTTTGTGTAAAAATGACCCTGTATCCGTAGGGCATAAGTAGCCTTAGTGTTTTCGATGCCTTCCACTAGTTTCCTCCTTGCTGCTCTCAGTGCCACTGCGTCCCAACCTGAAGGTTGAGTCCCGTGCTTTCAAAAGAGACCGCACTGCTCCATTTAACCAGGGTTTCTGATTTGGATACATGGTTATTTTCTTGGTGGTAGTGACGTCATCGATACATTTGCTGATGTATCCACAAACAGACAATACATATTCCTCCAGGTCCACCCCATTTCCACCCGTTGCTGCTTCCCTGAATACCTGCCAGGAGGTACGCTCAAAACAGTCCTGTAACATGGAGAAGGCTCCGTTTGGCCACACAGTGATGGTCCTCTCTGTGGGCTTGTTGTTTTTGAGTACAGGATGATGAGTAGGAACCAGCAGGATGGAGATGTGGTCAGAGAAACCTAGGTTGGGGCAGGGCACCGCTCTGTATGCCTCCCGTCTGTTGGTGTACACCTGGTCAAGTGTATTGTTTCCCCTAGTTGCTAAGGTGACATGCTGGTAGAAACGTGGCAGGACATCCTTTAGTTTAGCCTGGTTAAAGTCCCCTGCTACAATGAAAAAAGCCTCCGGATGCTTATTCTGAAGCTCACAGATGTGGTCATGAAGCTCCTTGAGTGCTGTGCTAACGTTAGCACTCGTGGGAATGTAAACAGCTACAATATACACAACTGTAAACTCCCGGGGTAGGTGAAACGGCCTGCATTTTAGTGATGGATATTCCACAGATTCCGAACAGTGGCTGCTCACCTGACTACAGTTTGTACACCAGCCTTTATTGATGTAAACACACATCCCCCCTCCTCGAGAATTACCTGACAGATGGTTACGGTCAGCTCCGAAGAGAAGTAGCCCGTCGATCTGGTAAGCTGAATCCGGCATCTTGTTATTAAGCCATGTTTCCGTCAGGAGCATTGCGCAACATTTCCGTGAAACTGCTCAGTCGGAGTCGCATTAGATCCATCTTGTTGTCTAACGAGCGGACGTTAGCCAGAAATAGTGTTGGAAGAGCGGGTCTGTTTTTAGCCTTTAGCCTAGCTAGCAAGCCAGCCCGTTTACCTCTCTTCTGCCACTAGAATGACACTAGAATAGAATTATTTTTTGTTGTTTAAAAGCAGAGGCTCTTTTCTTTCTTTTAATATATTGAATGCTCAGATAGTCATGCAACTATTGTCACAGTGTTGGGTTTGTGTTCCCCTGATGTCCACTAGATGTCCTCCTTTTTCACGGTGTCCTTCACATTGACTACAATTCCCAGGATTCTGTCTGTCACTTATCACTGTTCATTACACTCAGCTGTTCCCCGTAATCATTGTCCCAGCTGTTCATTGTTAGTCTTGTTAGATCTGTGTGTATATATTCCATGTCTGTGTCAGTATGTGTTACGGAGTCGTTGTTATGTCTGACACTTCTTGGTCTGTTCCTGATTGTTCCTTGTGTTTTGTTATTTTTGTATATGGATTGTTTACACGGTATTCGACCTTTGCCTGGACTGGATTTACGCTTTACGGATTACCCATTAAAACATCTTTACTGCACTTGGATCTGCTGTCTATTTCCCGTGTGTGTCGTGACAACTATTCTGGGGACCATGGCATTTTTGTGAACAGACAGAACTTTTTTAAAAAGCGCTGGTGGGGAAATAGATAAAGATCTGGAGAGATCAGCATGTCACTTTTTTTAGTGATGGATTATTTAACAGAGTATCAAACACTGAACTCACAACACTGTATAAGACGCATGCATATCAAATCTGAGAGTGTGTGTTTTAGTGAGTTCAACTTCAGCGATTTGCACTAATTTACTAGATAAAACTCCTGAACCGTCTGCTAAAAAAGGACAGAAAATTGTCATTTCATCTTGCTGCTCTATAAAGACGCATGTGACACATAATGAGATGTGCTGTGAAATTACTTTATCTTAGAACGCTCTGCCATCTTCCCACCAGAGGAAATGTTTCTGAATCTAAATGCATTTTTTACATTTTAAAAGAGACACTATCAAACAGTTACCAAATCGTATAGATGTCAGAAGATGAATTACAGTATATGTGTCACGGGTGTGGTGTGGGTTGAAGGCAGGCAGAGTCAAAAAGATCCAATTCCAACATTTACTCAATAAATTCCAAAATCAAACAGGTACAGGCAGGCAGAAGACACAAAACACCAGGTAACATATACAAGAACCGACAGTGACTGCAGGGAGAGTGAGTGTTATATAGACCATACTGGTGATGGGACACAGGTGACGGTGATCATGATGAGGATGATGGGGTGCAGGTGCAGGTGATCATGACCGGGAATGCTGGGAAGTGTAGTGAAGACACAGATGTAGGAGGTGAAGACACAGATGAAGGAGGTGAAGACACAGATGAAGGAGGTGAATGTGACATAACTCCCCCCTCCCGCTAGGCGCGACCCGCGCCGTACAAGGCAGAATACGGGAGGGGGGGTGGGCATCCTGGAGTCCGTGACAGGAAGGTGGACCAGGTGCAATTGGACGGACTCCAGGATGGTCCAGGCGGAGCAGGACGAGCAGGTGGCCATGGTGGAGCAGGACGTGGGCGTGGCCAGGGTGGAGCAGGCTGTGGGCGTGACCATGGGGGAGCAAATGACCCCTCGGGCGTCCAGGGCGGAGCAGGCTGTGGGCGTGACCATGGCGGAGCAGGCTGTGGGCGTAACCATGGGGGAGCAAATGACCCCTCGGGCGTCCAGGGCGGAGCAGGCTGTGGGCGTGACCATGGCGGAGCAGATGATCCCTCGGGCGTCCAGGGCGTAGCTGTTGGACCCTCGGGCGTCCGGGGCGGAGCAGGCTGTGGGGGTGGCCATGGCGGATTAGATGACCCCCTCGGGCGTCCAGGGCGGAGCTGTTGGACCCTCGGGCGACCGCGGCGGTGAGGACCCTTCGGGCGGCCGTGGCGGTGAGGCCCCTTCGGGTGGCCTATGGCCCCCCCAGGCTCTGGCGGGCAGGCGACGGGCTCAGGCTCTGGCGGGCAGGCGACGGGCTCAGGCTCTGGCGGGCAGGCGACGGGCTCAGGCTCTGGCGGGCAGGCGACGGGCTCTGGCGGGCAGGCGACGGGCTCAGGCTCTGGCGGGCAGGCGACGGGCTCAGGCTCTGGCGGGCAGGCGACGGGCTCAGGCTCTGGCGGGCAGGCGACGGGCTCAGGCTCTGGCGGGCAGGCGACGGGCTCAGGCTCTGGCGGGCAGGCGACGGGCTCAGGCTCTGGCGGGCAGGCGACGGGCTCAGGCTCTGGCGGGCAGGCGACGGGCTCAGGCTCTGGCGGGCAGGCGACGGGCTCAGGCTCTGGCGGGCAGGCGACGGGCTCAGGCTCTGGCGGGCAGGCGACGGGCTCAGGCTCTGGCGGGCAGGCGACGGGCTCAGGCTCTGGCGGGCAGGCGACGGGCTCAGGCTCTGGCGGGCAGGCGACGGGCTCAGGCTCTGGCGGGCAGGCGACGGGCTCAGGCTCTGGCGGGCAGGCGACGGGCTCCGGCTCTGGCGGGCAGGCGACGGGCTCCGGCTCTGGCGGGCAGGCGACGGGCTCCGGCTCTGGCGGGCAGGCGACGGGCTCAGGCTCTGGCGGGCAGGCGACGGGCTCCGGCTCTGGCGGGCAGGCGACGGGCTCCGGCTCTGGCTGGTCGGCGGTCTCTGGCTGGACGGCGGTCTCTGGCACTATGGCCTTCCTGGCAGCACGTGCTGATATCAGCGGGGGATCAGCTATGCATGAAACCAGTCCTGAACGACCATAGACCAGACCGACGGCTGGATTGATGGTAGGCCTGGTGGAGATGGCTGGGGATGGTGGTTGAGTGGCGATGTCATCAGCCTCACCAACGGTGAAGGCTGAGCCACTCAACCACAGCACATGACCCAGGTATTGAGCAAAAGAGCCTGGGATTGCCGCCGCTGGTGCCTGCTGGTACAGACGTTCGTCCAGACCGCACCAGAAGACGGTCTTCATGACATCATCTTTCCAGCTTACCCCATTTGAGATCTCCAGGAAGCCGGCGACATAGTCTTCGATCGGGTGACCATCCTGAAAATAGTGTGTCAGGCGATCGGCTGGGGTTGAAAGGAAGCGGGCAACTTCCATGCTTCGTCTAGGTCGGTTCTTCTGTCACGGGTGTGGTGTGGGTTGAAGGCAGGCAGAGTCAAAAAGATCCAATTCCAACATTTACTCAATAAATTCCAAAATCAAACAGGTACAGGCAGGCAGAAGACACAAAACACCAGGTAACATATACAAGAACCGACAGTGACTGCAGGGAGAGTGAGTGTTATATAGACCATACTGGTGATGGGACACAGGTGACGGTGATCATGATGAGGATGATGGGGTGCAGGTGCAGGTGATCATGACCGGGAATGCTGGGAAGTGTAGTGAAGACACAGATGTAGGAGGTGAAGACACAGATGAAGGAGGTGAAGACACAGATGAAGGAGGTGAATGTGACAATATGTCAATGGTGCCAGTTCAGTCTTATTGTAATGTTCATTATGTTAAAAGACGTTGTCACAGAACCGCAGTGGGAGTGGGTAGAAACTAAACACTCTTACAGCAAGAAAAGAATTCTGACCAACATCTGTACATCATTCTGACATCTGTACGATACTTCACAATGACCATGTGTAACACAGTTAGAATTGTATTTTGTTTTATTGTGAATCCTCCTGAATGCAGCAGCCGTTATTAATTTCATGTTGAAATAGTGCCCTTGTGTGGTTTGTTTTGAGCTGCAGACAAAAATGTGTTGACGGAATATAAGGCACGTAATGCAGCAGTTGCTGTGGGGGGTGCACGCTGTTGGTATTCATGCTCTGTCTCATTTTGGTAATATTTTTGATTATAAAGAAAAATGAGCAGCAATTTTTTGTGTTTATGGTTTGGTTTAGCCAATGTTTTAACCATTTAATCAGAGTAGCAACGTATATTTTCTTAGTTATGGCCTTTTGTGAACTTCCGTCCGATAGTGCTCTCGTTAGCACAGCCATATATTAATATTTTATTAAGATGTTAATGTCTGCAGCGAAACACCACTAAGAGGATTTTTATTTTTTACTTTTCAGGTATTTTTTTATATATATATATTTGTTTATTATTGATTTTGCTTTTATTATTACATTTTACGTTTACGTTTTACGAAATGTGGTCGTGTGTTGCGGTTCTACTATTGGTTATGTGCTGTTGTTGTGCAAAACAGCAGTTGCTATGGGAGATGTTGATGTTAATGTTAATGTCTGCAGAGAAACACCACTGAGAGGATGTGGTAACACTTTATTTTACGGTGTAACTGTAAAATTTTACGCATTTTCACGTATGTAACTGACTCGGCCTGTTACATATGTGTAACAGTAGCTGCCTATTACATGTGTGTAATTACAATCTGTAAGCAAAGGCTGTTCCATAACATAGTTACATGTTAATTACATTTTGTTACATGTTATTACAATGTCTACTACCAAGTAATTAATTAAGTAATTACTCTGTATCACGGACACCGTAAAATAAAGTGTTACCGAGGATGTTTTAGTTCACTTTTCAGTAAACACAGGTCAACAGAAATCACGTGTCCTTGCATTTATTGGGGAATTGGGCCGGCTGACTCCGGTTCATCAGGGTTAGGGATAGGGATAGGGATAGGGATAATAATAATAATAATAATAATAATTCATTACATTTATATAGCGCTTTTCTGGACACTCAAAGCGCTTTACATAGAAGGGGGGAATCTCCTCAACCACCACCAATGTAGGGTTAGGCTTAGGCTTAGGCTTAGGGATAGGGATAGGGATAGGGATAGGGATAGGGTTAGGCTTAGGCTTAGGCTTAGGGATAGGGATAGGGATAGGGATGGGGATAGGGATAGGGATAGGGATAGGGATAGGGATAGGGATATGGATATGGTTAGGGTTAAGTCAAGTCAAGTCAAGTCAAATATATTTATATAGCGCTTTTCACAATACAGATTGTATCAAAGCTGCTTTACAGTATCAATCAAAACAACTCAACAATGTTTGTTTATTACTGGACATCCAAAAAGGACATCCAAGTTTGGTAGAGCTGATCAATGGTATGATTGTTTAATTAATTTGAATATCCCCAACTGAGCAAGCCAAAGGCAACAGTGGCAAGGAACCGAAAAACTCCATCAAGTGACCCAATGGTGTCCTAAAACTCCATCAGATCACCCAATGGAGAAAAAAAAAACCTTGGGAGAACCCAGGCTCAGTCGGGGCCAGTTCTCCTCTGGCGTTTATGAACTAGAGGCCGAATTTACAGTAACTGTAAGATAAAAATTTATATGAATGCCTGGCTAAATAGATGCGTCTTTAGTCTAGTTTTAAACTGGGAGAGCGAGTCTGAGCAACGAACAATATCAGGAAGGCTATTCCAGAGCTTCGGAGCTAGATGTGAAAATGCTCTCCCTCCTTTGGTGGATCTTGATATCCTAGGAATGACCAGAAGCCTCGAATTTAGTGATCTTAAAGAGCGCGATGGATTGTAAGGCGATAGAAGATCCGTTAAATAGACTGGAGCTAAACCATTTAGAGCTTTATAGGTCAAAAGCAATACCTTGTAATTAATACGGAACTTTATAGGTAACCAATGAAGTGATGATAAAACTGGTGTTATATGATCATATTTTCTTGATCTAGTAAGAACTCTAGCGGCTGCATTTTGGACTAACTGTAGCTTGTTTATTGAGGATGCAGGACAACCAGCTAATAAAGCATTACAGTAATCTAGTCTCGAGGTCATGAATGCATGAACTAACTTTTCTGCATCAGAAACAGATAGCATATTACGTAGCTTAGCAATGTTTCTAAGGTGGAAAAAGGCAGTTTTTGTAACATATGAAATATGCTTTTCAAAAGACAGGTTGCAGTCTAATATAACACCCAGGTCTTTTACTGTAGCGGATAAAGTAACAGGGCATCCTACTATGTTAAAGTTGTGTTGTGAGAGGTTTTGTAGACGGTTTTTAGAACCGATAAGTATTACCTCTGTCTTATCTGGATTTAATAAAAGAAAGTTACGCGTCATCCAATCTTTTATATCTTTAACACAATCTGTCAATTTGGATAATTTAGCGTATTCATCTGGCCGTGATGAAATATATATTTGAGTGTCATCAGCATAGCAATGGAAACTAATTCCATGTTTCCTTAGAATATTACCAAGTGGCAGCATATATATTGAGAATAATAAAGGGCCTAACACAGATCCCTGTGGCACTCCATGGTTTGCCGAAGTCATGATCGATTTTTCTCCATTTAAGTAGACGAAATGGTAGCGGTCAGATAAGTATGACCTGAACCAGCTTAATGCTTGTCCTTGAACACCAGTGTAATTTTGTAGTCGATCTAAGAGTATTGTGTGATCTATAGTATCGAACGCAGCACTAAGATCAAGTAAAACTAGTACTGAGATACAGCCTCGGTCCGAAGCTAAAAGTAGATCATTTATGATTCTAACAAGCGCAGTTTCAGTGCTATGATGTGGCCTGAATCCAGACTGAAACTTTTCATAGATGTCGTTTTCTTGCAAGAAAGAGCCGAGTTGAGCGGACACAACTTTTTCTAATATTTTTGACATAAATGGAAGATTCGAAATGGGTCTGTAATTTGCTAGGTTATTTGGATCTAATTGTGGTTTCTTAATAAGAGGTTTTATAACTGCCAGCTTGAATGCTCTTGGAACATGACCTAAAGATAAAGACGAATTAATAATATTGAGAAGAGGCTCTTCCACTATAGGTAATACTTCTTTCAGTAGTTTAGTTGGTATAGGATCTAATAAACATGTTGTTGTTTTAGATGAAGTGATAAGTTTATTTAACTCTTTTTGTTCTATGGTTGTAAAGCATTGTAATTGTTCTTGCGGGGTGATAATTGCGGCTGAATTATAAGGCGCGAGCAAAGATTGAACGTTTACGATTTTGATTCTGATGCTTTCAATTTTCTCGGTGAAAAAGTTCATGAAATCATTACTACTGAACTGTAACAAGGTATTTTGTTCAGACGACTTCTGTTTATTTGTTAGTCTAGCCACGGTATTAAATAGAAACCTTGGATTATTTTGGTTGTTTTCTATTAATTTGCTGAGGTGCTCAGCCCTGGCCGTTTTAAGGGCCTTTTTATAACGTGACATACTGTCTTTCCACGCGATTCTAAAGACCTCTAAATTAGTTTTTTTCCATTTACGCTCTAAATTACGGGTTTCTCTCTTTAAAACATACGTAGTATTATTGTACCATGGTGCTATACTTTTTTCTCTGACCTTTTTTAATCGAATGGGTGCAACCATATCCAATGTTCTAGAGAGAATGGTGCTCATAGTGCTAGTTAATTCGTCTAGTTCATCTGTTTGTTTGGGTTCAGGCAGCAGCTGAGACAGATCAGATAAGCTATTTGAGAAATTATCTATGGTGGATGGATGACATAATACAGCAGTATGGCGCAGCATGACATAATACAGCAGTACGTAGTATGCAAGTTACCATGTAATGGTCAGTGACATCATCACTTAGTGGAATGATATCTATATCGGTTGGATCGGTTCCATATGATATAATTAAATCGAGTGTATGATTAAGACGATGAGTTGGTCCGGTGACGTTTTGCTTGACCCCGAAGGAGTTTAATAAATCTGTAAACGCAGCCCCTAACGCATCATTTAAATTATCTACGTGTATGTTAAAATCTCCAACAATTAATGCTTTATCGACGTTGACCAAAAGATCTGATAGAAAGTCAGCAAACTCTTTTAGAAAATCGGCGTAAGGCCCTGGAGGTCGATATACGGTAGCCAATGCTAGAGATAATAGGGATTTTTTTCTTACATCTAACAGCGTAACATTTAGCACAAGTACTTCAAACGAATTAAACCTATGACAAGTTTTCTGAGTAACATTGAGAATATCTCTATAGATTGTTGCAATACCGCCGCCACGACCGATCAGACGGGGCTCATGCTTATAACAGTATCCTGGCGGAGTAGACTCATTTAGACCGAAATAATCATTTGGTTTAAGCCAGGTTTCAGTAAGGCACAGAACATCGAAATTATTATCTGTGACCATTTCATTTACAATAACCGCCTTAGGTGTGAGTGATCTAATGTTTAGAAGACCTAGCTTTAGAAATTGTTTTTGTTCACTAATAGCGAGAGTTTTTGTTTTAATAACAATTAGATTTTTTCTAGATCCCGCAGTAGATTTATTATTTGATCTTAGTAAACGAGGAATAGACACAGTTTCTATGCAATGTTCTACACTAGTATTAATATCAATTAAATTGGTGCAGTAGAGACTGTGATTTGGATTTTTGGTTACTAGTCAAATGGTATTTAACATCTTGGAGATGTTATCTGACAGAAGATCTGCCCCTATTCTACTTGGGTGTAAGCCATCAGCGCGGAAGAGCCTCGGTCGCTCCCAAAACAGATTCCAATTATTTACAAAGAGCAGTTTCTGCTCATTGCACCATGACAATAACCATTCATTAAGCGCGAATAATCTACTGAACTTTTCATGCCCTCGTCGGTACGTAGGAAGCGGTCCAGACACAATAATCGCTATTTCAGGCGATGTGCTGCGTACCGTATCGATAAGGCTCCTGAAGTCTTTCTTCAGAACCTCCGTCTGTCGCAGCCTAGTGTCGTTAGATCCCGCGTGCAGCACAACAGCTCCGACGCGCTCGTCACCGTTCAAGATCTCAGTTACCCGCGCAGTTATATCGAGAACACGAGCACCAGGAAAGCAGTGACTGTGCACCTTACTTTTACCTAACGTAGCATGGACGTGTCGGACGGTGGAATCGCCGATGATCACAGCATCGCGTTCCGTTTCACGAAGAGGGGAGAAGCGGTTCTGAGTGGAGATCTCGAAAACCGGGAGGGGCGAAAAGATTCTTGTCCTGGCTCGCGGCTTCCGCGGAACCACCCAGGCTTCGTGGTGGTGTGTTGAAGCCGGAGTGAATGAAACCATGGCTGATCGTGACCTGGACGTTCGGGACCAGTGCTGAGAAACGGACGGAGTAGACGAGGTCGGCGTCAGCGGGTTACTTACGTTAATCACTGATCCGTGTGCATCAGCGCGTGATGTTTCAAGAGCTAAACGCCGGTCTCTCAGCTCAGTTTGTCTCTCTAGAAGGTCACGGATCTGCTTTTCTACAGCTTCTAATTCAGACTGCACCGCGAGCAACTCAGATTTGTTCTCATCTGCACAAAAAGGTAGATAACATGCACCTGATATATTCGCCATTTTAACAGATGGACAGTAAGTTAGCAACTTAGTGGTTAGTGGTGTTGGGTAACGGCTTGAGACGCGTCTGTTCAACAGTCCTAGTTATAATTATGTGTTAAATGATGGTTCAAAACAGAATAAAAGGAGGAAATACGGAAAAACACAAGGAAATACGAACCTAATACGAGGCTTAGACAGCCACGACGCAGACAAACAAACTCACGGCAGACAGCGAGGCGGATAAATCAGTCGATCGCAGGGCGAGCAGCAGTGAAGCAGTGTCTCGCTCTACGACCAACAACCGATGTTCTTACCGTATTTGCGGTTCCAGCCGTATAATGGCTTGAGACGCGTCTAATACGAGGCTAGACAGCCACGACGCAGATAAGCGCACAGCAGGCAACGAGGCTGACAAAATCAGTCGATCGCAGGGCGAGCAGCAGTGAAGCGGTGTCTCGCTCTGCGACCAACAGTCCGAGTTGTAATTATGAGTTAAATGATGTTGCAGAACAGAATAAAAGAGAGAAATACGGAAAAATATGAAGCTAATACGAGGCTTAGACAGCCACGACGCAAACAAATGCACAGCTCACAGCAGGTAGCAAAGCGGAAGTAGCAAAGCGGAAGCGATACTTTGATACCTTTGATACTTTGATCATGTAATCAAGGTTAGGGTTAGTGCGTGAAGGATGTGTGAACGGATTGGTCAAATCACAACGCAGAATACAAGAGAGACCAGATCCTGTTACAATAGTGGCGAGATCCGTCAAGCCTGCAGTCCAGTAATGAAGCCTCACGTGAGATCCTCTTTCCCAAGTGAACCCTCAAATTATGAGGAATTCTGTGGAAAATGATGCTAGCAACACAAAGTCCATGAGTTTGATTCTAAGAAAACCTGAATGTAATGTAAAGCACCTCTGGAGAATAGTGTCAGCCAAATGCATAAACATAAATGTGTTAATGGCATTACACCAAAGGCCCATTTACACCAACAACGATACATATAAAGATAACAATAGACCCCTTATCAGTTGGTAAACATGGTGACGTTTTTCTGTGGGCGGAGCTTAGTTGGCTGCAGAATGATCCCTCTGGCCGCTTCCCTAACGTTATTTTGCAAGTTTTGTTAGCTTGTTTTTTAACAATGACTGGAGAAAATCCGGTTTTATCTTAATGTGCAAGGTCACTCAGTGTCCAGGACCGCGATTTTTATTTGCAAAAGTTAATTTTAACGGACGGAACCTGACGTAAAAAACGTTTTACGGCTGACCCGTACACGCTCACTCGATGGACGATCTGACAGGATTAACGCTACCTTCGGTTGAGTGGCCTGACTTCTACACCTACCTGATAGAGAAACTGAGCGTAAAGAGAAACTGAGGGCATATAAATCTTTAGATGCCTATAACTATGTGCTGAATGGTCATGTACAAGACTTGTGTGTACGATCCGCAGTTCTGCCGAGCCAGCGTCGAGAAGACGACAATGTAAACAGTGACATTACGTGCAATGTTAATGATGTGAATATTTTCTAGAAATAAAAATTCTAGATACAGCATACTCATTTTTCATTGATTCTTGCACCCAACAACACATAAAGATGACATTTAATAATAATAATAACAATTTAAGCTCCTTATTATGTAGTTGAATCTGTGCTGGTTTGTATTAGCCGCCTGCAGTTTTCCATTTGTTTTGCCTCCAGCTAGCGCCGTGACGTAACTGTGACGTCGGCTGATAAGGGGTCTATAACGTAACTATATTAGCGTCCACACCAGCGAATGATATCGTTCTTATTCTAAGCGCGTGCTTGTCTGCCGCTTTAAATGCTGGAGCTCGTGACAGCAGGATGGATTCTGATTGGCTGTCAGTGTTTTTATTGTTCATCAGTAGGGCTGCAACTAACGACTATTTTAATAGTCGACTAGTCACCGACTATTGAAACGATTAGTCAACTAATCGAATAATTAGTAAATTTTATTGAAATTTGCTGCTGATTAGCCGATTCATACTAAAAGTAAATCTCACATTTTGTGAGATATATTCAGTGGTCAATCTGTTGCAAAAGAACTTTACAACTCGTCTCAACATTATGAAATCTAACGGTTTTAAAATAAGCTTTCAGAGTCGTCTGAATTTAAGTTGTAAACATAGACTGTGTGATACTACCTGGACACAAACCTGTCATGGTGGATTTAAAGTATTTAAATCTTACTGAGGCGAGTCAAACTCCGTTTCATTCAACTGTCCGACATGCTTTCTCTTTAAATGTTCGTGCATCACCGAGGTGCTGCCGTGATACGCAAGGACTACTTTGCAAACCATGCAGGTAATCTTTTTATTCGCCATATCCAGGCTAAAATGCTCCCAAACTTTAGATGTTTTGGTACGCGCAGCTGCTGCGTTGTACGCCGCCATTTCTGTATGTTATCGCTCAGCAGAGAAGCTAATGCGCATGTGCGACTCTCGGCAGAGATTGTAATGAAGAGAGATGCCTCGGTCGGAAAAAACATGTCTGGCGACAACTTCGACAATGAAATTCGTTGTCGACTATTTCTATTATCGATTTTTGTCGACAACGTCGACGAAACGTTGTAGCCCTATTCATCAGCGGAATAAAATAGTTCTGAAAGTGATTCAAAAGATATTGTTTCTCTGTGCCGTTATCATTATGGCTGTGGTGTGGACTCTGCTATTCTTTAATATTGAGAATGATAGTAAGAGCTATATCTTTATCGTTATCTAGTTATCGTCCTTGCTGTGAATGGGCCTTAACAGTGTAAACTTGAAATTTCTGAGTGAAAGATAAGAGATTTAATTATAGGAGAACTGATAATTAAGCATTTGATTAACAGTTTTTAAAAACATTATCAGTAAACGAGACGAACGAGTCGTAGTTTGTTTTAATTACTTGTTGCAAATGAGGTGAGCGATTTACACAGATGTGGAGGCTAAAAGCGGTTTACACGCTAGTGCTGTGGGCAAACATTACCAACAGAGAGAATAACAAAGAATGAGGAGGGAAGTTGTCACAAAAAGATGACCTGTTCATTAGTCGCTGTACTGGCAACCATCACATGCTAAAATAAAGACGGATGGTGACTGGAATTACAGAGAAAGTGATTCGCTTCTTTCAGCTAGACCAGCAGTGATGGACAGCCAGGAGAACATTAGGGTTTTCTGCAATGATTAGTAGGAGAGTAAAAATGCATTGAAGCATCGCAGTGGTACAGATTTCACGGTTGAAAGAGAAAGAAGTGTAACCACAGTGTGGCCCTAGTTAGCCCAGTTATCCCAGTTATCCCAGTTAGTCCAGTTGACCAGTTAGCCCAGTTACCCCAGTTAGCCCAGTTGACCAGTTAGCCCACTTAGCCCAGTTAACCAGTTAACCAGTTAACCCTTATCCTAACCCAGCATCAGGCTTCAGCAATCCCCATCCACTGAATTGGCTCTATCACTCTCTCTCCTCTCCAACTATAGCTGGTGTGTGGTGAGCGCACTGGCGCCGTTGTACTGTGGCTGCCGTCGCATCATCCAAGTGGATGCTGCACACTGGTGCTGGTTGAGAAGAGAACCCCTGATATGATTGTAAAGCGCTTTGGGTGTACAGTAGTACATATGAAAGCGCTATATAAATGCCTCATTCATTCATTCATTCATTCATTCAATGTTTTTTTCTTCCTCATGTCACACATGTTGCGGGGACCATGGAGTCTCAGGCTAAACTCTCAGTGAAGAGATCCTGCTACTCGTCTGAGAGAGAACAGCAGGAGAACTGTGGGAACACGCGCCATCATCTGACGAATACTAATGAGCACAGCTTGTTCAGAGCAAGGTCCAATATGGCTGCGCTGTGCAGTTTTGATAAGAGCATGTGTTATAACATTTGGTACAGCAGAACAACTCACACACAGCCTGACTGATGCTCAAATAAACCTTCAGATTACGCTGATATGCAGATTCTGTCCCGGTCACTCTGCCTTATTTCATTCCAGTCCTGTGGAGTTTTCCACTGTAATGGGTCATTTAACAGAAGCTTTTACCCAAAGTGTCTTACAGGACTTTCTCACCTGAGGCTCAGAGTCTTCCCTGCTGACGGTCAAAGATCAACCCTTGAGGAACAGCCATGGTAAACTTTCAGCTCTTAATATGTTTAACTTTTGTCATCTGTAACCTACAAACCACGAAAAGTTCCTGTTTTGTCAAAGTGCAACAGAGCCTGTGACCTTCAACTCCAACAGCAGTAACTTTGGTTGAATAAATCAAAAGTATGGTGGTACATGTAATCAAATGCCAATATGGGCTAGTGTCTGTAAATATTATAGCCTGCTGTCTAAATCTAAAGTCTGTCTTAGTTTGCTCTTCTACATAAACTCAAGCGTGTGTGTCACTTGTCTGCGTCTCACTATATGAACACATGAAAACATGAACACATAAACACACGGACACACGAACACGGACACGCGAACATGCGAACACGGACATGCGGACACGCGGACACGCGAACACGCGGACACACGGACACACGAACATACGGACACGCAAACACACGGACACACGAACACATGAACACATGAACACACTTCTTCAACAGCATTTCACCATTTCATCTCAGAAAACTGAAGATACACACAAACTCACGGCTATTCACCCCAACACGCCAAAATAAAAGTCTGACAGAAATATATTACCATTGTACAATATAATGTACCACTCAAAGGACTACTACTACTACTAATATTACTAATACTAATAATACATAATAACGATACTAATACTCATAATTTAATAATAATTATTAAAAGATTATTTAAAAAAAATAAAATAACATTTTTCATACATGTTTTAATTTAAGCAGTAAACCTCAGCTTATTGTTTGTCAAGATAACACAGTTTTTGTTAATAATTTTTTTCTAAATCCTAAAACACCAAATCCAGAAAAAAATGTATTACATAGAATGTCTTGGAAAATAAAACATTTCATATAGGGCACTGTTATTTTAAAATGTCAATAAATTGTTAAATTGTTAAACTTTTATGAATTAGATTTATTTGACATTGTTATTAAAATGTAATTAAAACATTAAAATGGAATCCAGAAAAAAAAAGAAAAACACAATTTAGGATAAATTGTAATGGATTTCATCAGGCCCTATGCGAGACCGTGAGACCCGAGTGAGGAGCGAGACGTGGCTGCAGTTTTACTGCGCTGCGCTTCAGCTGATGTCTCAGAAGGTCATATTTCTCTTATTAGAAGTGGCCGTGGCGTGCCAGAGTAACTGAGGGTTGACACAAGTGCATGAAGAAAAGCCTTGATCTTCCGAAGCATCATTAAATAAGACCTTGTTCATGTTGCTTCTGTAATAAAGTAGTGCAGCCTCACTGAAGACCCACCGGCAGCTTCATCTGGCACATATACACATATTCAATATTTGTATTAGTCTCATGCATAATGTCAGATTGACATGTGTACTCTACACCAGAATCCACACTTTAGAGCCTCTACTCGTGGTCCAGTGTTCTCTACTTCGGGCCGCTAGTCTGCCCAGCATTACGCAGAGCTCTGAAAAAATGTTTTATTTTTTTCAACTTCTAACAGCGCTAATGAGCAGCACACAGAGTTCTGCTTTCAGAAGTCAAGTTGGAGATAAAAGAAGGATGAGGAAGTAGGTCAACACTGCGCTCTCTCCCCAAACAGCATAAATCCACTTACAGCAGAAGTCTGAGACGCCACGGTTCCAGATCTGGGGCCGAGAGACAAACCTGAGGAATATCTCTACACTTCAGAGAGTGGCAGAGATGTTCTGTTTCTTAGCCTGTGTCTCACTGTCCTGGCCAGAAGATCACCAACGCCCATAAACACATGATGCAGTTAACACAGTCTAATGAATATTCAAGAGCAAATATTATGAATGCTAATCCTCTCTAACGACAGTGAATCTAATACACATGGAAAAGACCTATAGGCAACAATCTGTGGGTGGCAATAATCATTTTATTTGCACTTTTACTTTTAGAAATAAACACTAAATTGTAAAAAACAGAAATGATTCATGCTGTCACGTGTCCATAGACCTGTCATTTCTCTACATCAGACAAGACCTGATCAAACCTGTTCAAACCTGATCAAACCTGATCAAACCTGTTCAAACCTGATCAAACCTAATCAAACCTGACCAAACCTGATCAAACCTGATCAAACCTGTTCAAACCTGTTCAAACCTGATCAAACCTGATCAAACCTGTTCAAACCTGTTCAAACCTGATCAAACCTGATCAAACCTGATCAAACCTGTCCAAACCTGATCACACCAGTTTAAACCTGTTCAAAGCTGATCAAACCTGTTCAAACCTGATCAAACCTGTTCAAACCTGTTCAAACCTGATCAAACCTGATCAAACCTGTTCAAACCTGATCAAACCTGTTCAAACTAGGGTTGCACCGATCCGATACTCAGCATCGGTATCGGCTCCGATACTGCCATTTTTGCCGGATCGGGTATCGAACAGACGTGGCCGATCCAAATCCGATATTGTGCGTATACTATTCTTGTGTTATTATTAAGCCCCACAAAAGGCACAAAAATATTCTAAAGCACCATAACGTTTTCGTGCACTCTTATTATAAGTGTTCTGAAGCCATTATATAGTATAATGTGAGATATAAATTAAAGTCATTAAATTCAAGATCACGTAAACTTTTCCCTCCGCTGTGGGTGTCAGTCATTCTCCATTCAGCATCAGACAGCGCGTCGCGTTTGGGTACGACAGTCAACAATGATAAAACTCTCTCCAAGATGATTCAATGTTACTATTATTATACTTGATCTGTAGATAAAGCTCTATGGTTTCGCATAAAACAACTTTATCTTGCTGGACTTTATTGTTGTAACTTAATCATGTTCCTTTCTACCGGGTGTCTTTTAGATCACAACACTAGAGTCAGAGCACTATCATTGTTCTTCACGCGCACAGTAACTGAAATGTAAAACTGTTAAAAGAAATAGCTGAATAAACGATTGCATCGATAGATACTGTATAATACACTACTCATCGATATGTCTTTCCTTAGTGGTTTGAACTTTTCAATGTGGACTCGACGCGCTGGCGCTGTGACTCCATGTTGCTTCAAGCGCATCATTCTGCGCTCGGGATGCGCATAGGCGCTTTGTGCCGCACTGTATTGGAGTCGTTCATATCATAATGCAGTGACGCAATTAAAAAAGATTATTATATTAATAGCCTTTCTTGTTCTGTCCTATCTATCATATGTTGCTGCCTCATTAAACAGCTGTGCTATACATTTAAAACATGTCTCAATTTTATAGTAGCCTAGGCTATATCTATAATAATTAATCTTTTTGATTTTTATCTTGTTTTTCATTAATGTATTTTACAACAATACAAAGAGCAATGTGTAACATTTTACCAGATTTAGTGTTACAGTTATTGTCTCTTATTTGTTCCCCACAACAAATTTGTTCCCCACTAAACACAAAAAAAAAAAAGAAAAAAAAACTTCCGCTTTGCTACTTCCGCTTTGCTACCTGCTATGAGCTGTGCATTTGTTTGTGTCGTGGCTGTCTAAGCCTCGTATTAGCTTCATATTTTTCCGTATTTCTCTCTTTTATTCTGTTCTGCAACATCATTTAACTCATAATTACAACTCGGAGTGTTGGTCGCAGAGCGAGACACCGCTTCACTGCTGCTCGCCCTGCGATCGACTGATTTTGTCAGCCTCGTTGCCTGCTGTGCGCTTGTCTGCGTCGTGGCTGTCTAGCCTCGTATTAGACGCGTCTCAAGCCATTATACGGCTGGAACCGCAAATACGGTAAGAACATCGGTTGTTGGTCGTAGAGCGAGACACCGCTTCACTGCTGCTCGCCCTGCGATCGACTGATTTATCCGCCTCGCTGTCTGCCGTGAGTTTGTTTTTCTGCGTCGTGGCTGTCTAAGCCTCGTATTAGGTTCATATTTCCTTGTGTTTTTCCGTATTTCCTCCTTTTATTCTGTTTTGAACCATCATTTAATACATAATTATAACTAGGACTGTTGAACAGACGCGTCTCAAGCCGTTACCCAACACCACTAACCACTAAGTTGCTAACTTACTTTCCATCTGTTAAAATGGCGAATATATCAGGTGTATGTTATCTACCTTTTTGTGCAGATGAGAACAAATCTGAGTTGCTCGCTGTGCAGTCTGAATTAGAAGCTGTAGAAAAGCAGATCCGTGACCTTCTAGAGAGACAAGCTGAGCTGAGAGACCGGCGTTTAGCTCTTGAAACATCACGCGCTGATGCACACGGATCAGTGATTAACGTTAGTAACCCGCTGACGCCGACCTCGTCTACTCCGTCCGTTTCTCAGCACTGGTCCCGAACGTCCAGGTCACGATCAGCCATGGTTTCATTCACTCCGGCTTCAACACACCACCACAAAGCCTGGGTGGTTCCGCGGAAGCCGCGAGCCAGGACAAGAATCTTTTCGCCCCTCCCGGTTTTCGAGATCTCCACTCAGAACCGCTTCTCCCCTCTTCGTGAAACGGAACGCGATGCTGTGATCATCGGCGATTCCACCGTCCGACACGTCCATGCTACGTTAGGTAAAAGTAAGGTGCACAGTCACTGCTTTCCTGGTGCTCGTGTTCTCGATATCATTGCGCGGGTAACTGAGATCTTGAACGGTGACGAGCGCATCGGAGCTGTTGTGCTGCACGTGGGATCTAACGACACTAGGCTGCGACAGACGGAGGTTCTGAAGAAAGACTTCAGGAGCCTTATCGATACGGTACGCAGCACATCGCCTGAAATAGCGATTATTGTGTCTGGACCGCTTCCTACGTACCGACGAGGGCATGAAAAGTTCAGTAGATTATTCGCGCTTAATGAATGGTTATTGTCATGGTGCAATGAGCAGAAACTGCTCTTTGTAAATAATTGGAATCTGTTTTGGGAGCGACCGAGGCTCTTCCGCGCTGATGGCTTACACCCAAGTAGAATAGGGGCAGATCTTCTGTCGGATAACATCTCCAAGATGTTAAATACCGTTTGACTAGTAACCAAAAATCCAAATCACAGTCTCTACTGCACCAATTTAATTGATATTAATACTAGTGTAGAACATTGCATAGAAACTGTGTCTATTCCTCGTTTACTAAGATCAAATAATAAATCTACTGCGGGATCTAGAAAAAATCTAATTGTTATTAAAACAAAAACTCTCGCTATTAGTGAACAAAAACAATTTCTAAAGCTAGGTCTTCTAAACATTAGATCACTCACACCTAAGGCGGTTATTGTAAATGAAATGGTCACAGATAATAATTTCGATGTTCTGTGCCTTACTGAAACCTGGCTTAAACCAAATGATTATTTCGGTCTAAATGAGTCTACTCCGCCAGGATACTGTTATAAGCATGAGCCCCGTCTGATCGGTCGTGGCGGCGGTGTTGCAACAATCTATAGAGATATTCTCAATGTTACTCAGAAAACTTGTCATAGGTTTAATTCGTTTGAAGTACTTGTGCTAAATGTTATGCTGTTAGATGTAAGAAAAAAATCCCTATTATCTCTAGCATTGGCTACCGTATATAGACCTCCAGGGCCTTACGCCGATTTTCTAAAAGAGTTTGCTGACTTTCTATCAGATCTTTTGGTCAACGTCGATAAAGCATTAATTGTTGGAGATTTTAACATACACGTAGATAATTTAAATGATGCGTTAGGGGCTGCGTTTACAGATTTATTAAACTCCTTCGGGGTCAAGCAAAACGTCACCGGACCAACTCATCATCTTAATCATACACTCGATTTAATTATATCATATGGAACCAATCCAACCGATATAGATATCATTCCACTAACTGATGATGTCACTGACCATTACATGGTAACTTGCATACTACGTACTGCTGTATTATGTCATGCTGCGCCACGTTATCGACCAGGTAGAACAATTCTTCCATCCACCATAGATAATTTCTCAAATAGCTTATCTGATCTGTCTCAGCTGCTGCCTGAACCCAAACAAACAGATGAACTAGACGAATTAACTAGCACTATGAGCACCATTCTCTCTAGAACATTGGATATTGTTGCACCCATTCGATTAAAAAAGGTCAGAGAAAAAAGTATAGCACCATGGTACAATAATACTACGTATGTTTTAAAGAGAGAAACCCGTAATTTAGAGCGTAAATGGAAAAAAACTAATTTAGAGGTCTTTAGAATCGCGTGGAAAGACAGTATGTCACGTTATAAAAAGGCCCTTAAAACGGCCAGGGCTGAGCACCTCAGCAAATTAATAGAAAACAACCAAAATAATCCAAGGTTTTTATTTAATACCGTGGCTAGACTAACAAATAAACAGAAGTCTTCTGAACAAAATACCTCGTTACAGTTCAGTAGTAATGATTTCATGAACTTTTTCACCGAGAAAATTGAAAACATCAGAATCAAAATCGTAAACGTTCAATCTTTGCTCGCGCCTTATAATTCAGCCGCAATTATCACCCCGCAAGAACAATTACAATGCTTTACAACCATAGAACAAAAAGAGTTAAATAAACTTATCACTTCATCTAAAACAACAACATGTTTATTAGATCCTATACCAACTAAACTACTGAAAGAAGTGTTACCTATAGTGGAAGAGCCTCTTCTCAATATTATTAATTCGTCTTTATCTTTAGGTCATGTTCCAAGAACATTCAAGCTGGCAGTTATAAAACCTCTTATTAAGAAACCACAATTAGATCCAAATAACCTAGCAAATTACAGACCCATTTCGAATCTTCCATTTATGTCAAAAATATTAGAAAAAGTTGTGTCCGCTCAACTCAGCTCTTTCTTGCAAGAAAACGACATCTATGAAAAGTTTCAGTCTGGGTTCAGGCCACATCATAGCACTGAAACTGCGCTTGTTAGAATCATAAATGATCTACTTTTAGCTTCGGACCAAGGCTGTATCTCAGTACTAGTTTTACTTGATCTTAGTGCTGCGTTCGATACTGTAACGAAGAGGCAGAGTCGAGCGGATCCATTTGCAGTAACTTTTATTGAAATACAGCAAACAGAGAGCAAACAGTGATTAGCTGTAATGAAGGGCAAATCCAAACTCAGAGACGATACCAGGCTGGGGTCGGGGCAGGCAGCAGACAATACTCGGTAGACCAGGAGAGCAGGCAAGGATCAGGAAACCAGGATAACCAATGGAACGTAGAATGCTCAGAAGTGTAGGCAGTAGCTGATACAAGACTTCGCACTGGTGTAGTGAGTGGAAGGGGTTTATATGTGTGTGTGAATGAGATGCAGGTGTGTGTGTAATCAGCACAGTGCAGGTGTATGGTGTAATCAGTCCAGGGAGATGTATGATGGGAAATGTAGTTCAGTACTCGGGAGACTGAGATCTTTGATGACTAGGGAGGGGCGTCGAAGAGCGATCTATGACAGATACTATAGATCACACAATACTCTTAGATCGACTACAAAATTACACTGGTGTTCAAGGACAAGCATTAAGCTGGTTCAGGTCATACTTATCTGACCGCTACCATTTCGTCTACTTAAATGGAGAAAAATCGATCATGACTTCGGCAAACCATGGAGTGCCACAGGGATCTGTGTTAGGCCCTTTATTATTCTCAATATATATGCTGCGACTTGGTAATATTCTAAGGAAACATGGAATTAGTTTCCATTGCTATGCTGATGACACTCAAATATATATTTCATCACGGCCAGATGAATATGCTAAATTATCCAAATTGACAGATTGTGTTAAAGATATAAAAGATTGGATGACGCGTGACTTTCTTTTATTAAATCCAGATAAGACAGAGGTAATACTTATCGGTTCTAAAAACCGTCTACAAAACCTTTCACAACACAACTTTAACATAGTAGGATGCCCTGTTACTTTATCCGCTACAGTAAAAGACCTATATTAGACTGCAACCTGTCTTTTGAAAAGCATATTTCATATGTTACAAAAACTGCCTTTTTCCACCTTAGAAACATTGCTAAGCTACGTAATATGCTATCTGTTTCTGATGCAGAAAAGTTAGTTCATGCATTCATGACCTTGAGACTAGATTACTGTAATGCTTTATTAGCTGGTTGTCCTGCATCCTCAATAAACAAGCTACAGTTAGTCCAAAATGCAGCCGCTAGAGTTCTTACTAGATCAAGAAAATATGATCATATAACACCAGTTTTATCATCACTTCATTGGTTACCTATAAAGTTCCGTATTAATTACAAGGTATTGCTTTTGACCTATAAAGCTCTAAATGGTTTAGCTCCAGTCTATTTAACGGATCTTCTATCGCCTTACAATCCATCGCGCTCTTTAAGATCACTAAATTCGAGGCTTCTGGTCATTCCTAGGATATCCAGATCCACCAAAGGAGGGAGAGCATTTTCACATTTAGCTCCGAAGCTCTGGAATAGCCTTCCTGATATTGTTCGTTGCTCAGACTTGCTCTCCCAGTTTAAAACTAGACTAAAGACGCATCTATTTAGCCAGGCATTCATATACATTTTTTATCTTACAGTTACTGTAAATTCGGCCTCTAGTTCATAAACGCCAGAGGAGAACTGGCCCCGACTGAGCCTGGGTTCTCCCAAGGTTTTTTTTTCTCCATTGGGTGATCTGATGGAGTTTTAGGAGACCATTAGGTCACTTGATGGAGTTTTTCGGTTCCTTGCCACTGTTGCCTTTGGCTTGCTCAGTTGGGGATATTCAAATTAATTAAACAATCATACCATTGATCAGCTCTACCAAACTTGGATGTCCTTTTTGGATGTCCAGTAATAAACAAACATTGTTGAGTTGTTTTGATTGATACTGTAAAGCAGCTTTGATACAATCTGTATTGTGAAAAGCGCTATATAAATATATTTGACTTGACTTGACTTGACTAAATGTTTTTTTCCCACTAAATGTTCAGATTTTATACATTAATTGTGCACTCATGAGTTTTAAATTTTACTGCTGAATTATCCACTAATCTAGTTTATAATAGCATTTTTTGTCATAAATTATGATCATATATATTTTTTGATATGTCTGTATTAAGTATATTGTGTTTAATACAAAAAAGAGTGAATATCAGTTCAACACACAGAGTTATAGAAATTCTACTAAAAAACTGTGCTGGTATCGGATCGGTATCGGTATCTGTCGATACTCAGAATGTTTGGTATCGGATCGGTTCAAACCTGATCAAACCTAATCAAACCTGATCTAACCTGACCAAACCTGATCTAACCTGATCAAACCTGTTCAAAACCTGATCAAACCTGTTCAAACCTGTTCAAACCTGATCAAACCTGACCAAACCTGATCAAACCTGTTCAAACCTGTTCAAACCTGATCAAACCTGACCAAACCTGATCAAACCTGAGAGTGTGTGTGTGTGTGTGTGTGTGTGTGTGTGTGTGTGTGTGTGTGTGTGTGTGTGTTGTGTTGTGTGTTGTGTGTGTGTGTGTGTGTGTGTGTGTGTGTGTGTGTGTGTGTGGTGTGTGTGTGTGTGTGTGTGTGTGTGTGTGTGTGTGTGTGTGTGTGTGTGTGTGTGTGCAGTATGTAATGGTCTGTAACACATAATTAATGGCAAGATCTACACACATGGTCATATAACATCAGCAAATCTCTGTTATCTTTTAATGTTGTGTATAAAACATGAGATGACTTGACCTGAAAGTATTTACGTATTTTCAAAAGCATAAACTGCAATTACACAGAGAATCATCCATTTGATGAATGTTTTGCGTTCAGCATAAGGAAGGCTTTCATGAATTTCTTTGCCTGATTCACATACAGGCTCAATCCTCCACAACCAGATGTCCCATTCCAGCGTGTTGGTTTTGTGTTTTCATCTAAACGTGTGTACTCTGTATCTCAGTGCGCTGCAGGCGTGCAGAGATCAATTAAGCCTTTTGTTTCCATAGGAAACGGATCTACAATTACACACACTCATTTAAACACAGCATGTGAATATGATGTAGAGCTGAAAAAACCCCATGATGCAAAGTAATCTTAAATCACTGCAGGTGTGTGTGTGTGTGGTGTGTTGTGTGTGTGTGTGTGTGTGTGTGTGTGTGTGTGTGTGTGTGTGTGTGTGTTGTGTGTTGTGGTGTGCGTATACATGCATGTGGGCGTGCGTGTGTGGGTATGTGTGTGTTTGAGTGTGTGTGTGTGTGTGTGTGTGTGTGTGTGTTTGTGTTTGTTTGTGTGTGCGTATACATGCATATGGGCGTGCGTGTGTGGGTATGTGTTGTGTTTGAGTGTGTGTGTGGTGTGTGTGTGGTGGTGTGTATGTCTGTGTGTGTGTGTGTGTGTGTGTGTGTGTGTGTGTGTGTGGTGTGTGTGTGTGTGTGTGTGTGTGTGTGTGTGTGTGTGTGTGTGTGTGTGTGTGTGTGTGTGGTGGACAGGAATAAAAGAGGATGTGGACTCGTTTAGGAGGATAATCTGTTTCCTGAGCCATTGTCACTAAACGAGACAGAATCTGCTTGTTAAGGGAGGCTTCGGGTCACACATGCTCTCTGAGCCTCTATTTAGCAACACAAAGCCTGCAATTATTGCTGTCCATTTGTGAATTTGCACTGTAATTTAGCTCTGAGAAATCTCTGCCAGTTGCTGCTGCTCACAGTAACAATGGCTCTGTCCCTGAAGCCTGTTTCCGGGCTAAGATAATGCCGTTTACTTTTCTTTTTTTATGCTGCTGTCACCTCTTCTGCTCTGTCTTCTGCATCACGGTGAGATCGCCTGATGGCAACACATAAAGCACCAGGAGGCAAACCCATGATGAAATTATGTTCAACTCCAGGGCAATCAGACACTAAGAGTCGGTCCTGCAATACGAGTGTCTGACGGCACGTCTGCAACACACTGAACTCGTACAGTTCCAACCGTAACAGGCCCGGCGCCACGAGGGGGCAAAAGGGGGCATTGCCCCCTCAGATCTGATTTGTGCCCCCTCAGTTTCATTTTTGTATTCATGGTTACAAATTAAATGTTTAACCTTTTGAGCGGTACGGCCCACATAATGGGATTTATAATGTTCAGTGACGTGACATCACTGCCAGATTCGCGCGTTGGTTGGCGCTGGGCCAGAGACAGACGAGCTCAGCGCTGTCATATATCACAACTATGCAGTGTTTTCATTTCAACCTCATAAATTATGTTTATTTTAGGTTTCAGACATTTAAATACACATAAGCACTAGTAAAACAATACATTTGGAGTTTGAAAATACACACAGGGAAGCAGCAATAACAATCTATTCAAATATGCCAACGTGTGTTATTCATATCAGACAAACATAGTGGAAGTAACTATAAAGTTTACTCTATTCTTCTCACAGCTCACCGGCCACTTTCTTACATGTATTTCGCGAGAGACTGATGACTGACAGGACTCTGAACTGCGGCGCAAAACGGTGGCGCTCATCTCACGTTATAGATCAAGATCAAGGTTATTTATAAAGGTTTTAAACGACCAAACACACTCACTATCACTTTTTTGAGAATCGGAATATCAGATAGCTGATGACATGGTAAGCAAGTTTGTGAATATTTTGAATAAAAAAGGAAAAAGGAAATAAAAACGATACATCTGTCATGCATTATTGTGCGGTGTGTCACGTGACAAATATGACGCGTTGCCATGGAAACGTTAAGGTGGAACGTTCTAAAATAAAAACTCACTCTGAGGAGTCAGTTAGAATATTTTAAATTTAAGCGTGAAAGAGTCAATATATGAATAATAAATTATGCTGGCTCATCTTTTTATTATTCGGTTACCTGTGCAGTTGCATATGGAGTGTTTTAGGGAGCGCTGCATTTAAAAATCTGATGGTATAAAGTTAAGCCCCCTTAACAATTTCACATGCCCCCTCAGTAATTTCATCCTGCAGCCGGGCCTGAACCGTAACCTGAGGAGTTAAAGTCCTCCTTTAATCATTTAATCCCTTAAAACTCATCTCTGATCACCAAAGTGACATATTTCAACATTTTTTCCTTGAAAAAAATTCTGCATGCCTTAGGCTACG
>CM070839.1:120000-217500 GCA_036326025.1 Chrosomus eos
ACCATTTGGTTACGAGTGCTGGTCAGACGAAGCTGTTTAACCCTCGCTCTGCCGCCGCAGACGGCGTCGCTTGATGAGAGAGAAAGTTACAGACGCGATAGGATCTGTGTCTTTCACTTTACTCGAGGAGGTATTGTTGTTGATTTTTTCACTCCATGAGCTCCAACAGTAAGCGCGCCAACGATTAATGCAGGCCTGATAATAGAACAAAACTAAAAGAGTGCACTCAGGTTATCATAGACTATTAACTTTATTATTTGGGTATTTTCAAATTGTTTCTGTTTATTTTCATATTTGTTGTTCAAAGGTTGTGATTTTCTCCTCATAATACAAAGAAGGAAACTGAGCTATTGCGTTCTTGTTTTTTCCATCACATGCTTTGTATTTGTGTAGATAAATATTATCTGTGATAATATTTGCTGGGTTCTAAAACCAGATTATTTCTTCAGTCATTCATTGTTTAGAAGAGAGTGAGAATCGTAGTGTTCCTAGACAGGTTTATTATACAATGGGATGTCTCTTTCACCATTTTACCAAACATTAGGATTAAAGGGGTTTAATACCTTATATGTCACTGTATAATGTATTTGCTCAACACGAGCCTATGGTGAAAAGGGTTACATATAACAAAAATATTATTAGATAGTTAGATAGATTGTTTAGATTTAATTATAAGGGAAACTTTGTATGAATAACATGCTAAAATCATAAATCAACATTCTATTGTTTATAGCTTGACAGTTTATAACTGGATTATCACCATGGGATTATCATAACCCATGTCACAATGCATTCATATTAAAAAAAGAATAATGGACTTCATGACAATGGTAATGGTAATTTGATACTAGCATCATTTTTAGATAACTGAAATTCATGATAACTTAAATTCAGTGAAGTATTCATCTGATTCGTCAGACCAAACTGGTAACTCCTAGTTGAATGATTCATTAAAAGAGACTAAATTAGTTCTACCAGAAAGACTTTTGTAAATAAAGTTCTTTGACGTAGGCCCCTTCCGTAGCTGCAATCTGAGGGTAGCGGAATCTGCATTTCTAGCCTGAAAACGAAGACAGGGGTGCAGCCGACCTGGTGGTGGTGGGGAGGGTGGAGGGGAAGGGACAGTCCTGGTGGTGGTGGGGAGGGTGGAGGGGAAGGGACCGCCCTGGTGGTGGTGGGGAGGGTGGAGGGGAAGGGACCGTCCTGGTGGTAGTGGGGAGTGTTGAGGGGAAGGGACCATCCTGGTGGTGGTGGGAGGGTGGTGTTGAAGGGACAGTCCTGGTGGTGGTGGGGAGGGTGGTGTCAAAGGGACAGTCCTGGTGGTGGTGGGGAGGGTGGAGGGGAAGGGACAGTCCTGGTGGTGGTGGGGAGGGTGGTGTCGAAGGGACAGTCCTGGTGGTGGTGGGGAGGGTGGAGGGGAAGGGACCGCCCTGGTGGTGGTGGGGAGGGTGGTGGTGAAGGGACCATCCTAATGGTGGTGGGGAGTGTAGAGGGGAAGGGACCATCCTGGTGGTGGTGGGGAGTGGGTGGGTGGTTGAAGGGACAGTCCTGGTGGTGGTGGGGAGGGTGGTGTGAAGGGACAGTCCTGGTGGTAGGTGGGGAGGTGGTGGAGGGGAGGAGGGACCGCCTGGTGGTGTGGGAGGTGGAGGGAAGGGACAGTCCTGGTGGTGGTGGGGAAAGGGTGGTGTTGAAGGACAGTCCTCGTGGTGGTGGGGAGGGTGGAGGGAAAGGGACCGCCCTGGTGGTGGTGGGGAGGGTGTAGGGGAAGGGACCGTCCTGGTGATGGTGGGGAGTGTGGAGGGGAAGGGACCGTCCTGGTGGTGGTGGGGAGTGTGGAGGGGAAGGGTGGAGGGAAAGGATAGTCCTGGTGGTGTCGGGGAGTGGTGGAGGGGAAGGGACACTCCTGGTGGTGGTGGGGAGGGTGGAGGGGAAGGGACAGTCCTGGTGGTTGTGGGGAGTGTGGTGGGAGGGTGGTGTCGAAGGGACAGTCCTGGTGGTGGTGGGGAGTGTGGAGGGGAAGGGATCATTTCTGGTGGTGGTGGTGGGAGGGTGGAGGGGAAGGGACAGTCCTGGTGGTGGTGGGGAGGGTGGAGGGGAAGGGACCGCCCTGGTGGTGGTGGGGAGTGTGGAGGGGAAGGGACACGTCCTGGTGGTGGTGGGGAGGGTGGAGGGGAAGGGACCGTCCTGGTGGCGGTGGGGAGGGTGGAGGGGTTTGGGACAGTCCTAGTGGTGGGGGGAGGGTGGAGGGGAAGGGACTGTCCTGGTGGTGGTGGGATGGGGAGGGTGGATGGGAAGGGACCGTCCTGGTGGTGGTGGGAGGGTGGAGGGGAAGGGATTATCCTGGTGGTGGTGGGGAGGGTGGAGGGGAAGGGACCGTCCTGGTGGTGGTGGTGGGAGGGTGGAGGGGAAGGGACAGTCCTGGTGGTGGTGGGAAGGGTGAGGGGAAGGGACAGTCCTGGTGGTGGTGGGTAGGGTCTAGGGAAGGGACCGTCCTGCTGGTGGTGGGAGGGTGGAGGGAGGGACCATCCTGGTGGTGGTGGTAGGTCTAGGGGAAGGGACCGTCCTGCTGGTGGTGGGTGAGGGTGGAGGGAAGGGACCATTCCTGGTGGGTGGGGAGGTGAGGGGAAGGAACAGTCCTGGTGGTGTGGGAGGGTGAGGGAAGGGACAGTCCTGGTGGTGGTGGGTAGGGTCTAGGAGAAGGGACCGTCCTGCTGGTGGTGGGGAGGGTGGAGGGGAAGGGACCATTCCTGGTGGTGGTGGTGGGGAGGGTGGAGGGGAAGGGACAGTCCTGGTGGTGGTGGGAAGGGTGGAGGGGAAGGGACAGTCCTGGTGGTTGTGGGGAGGGTGGAGGGGAAGTGACTGTCCTGGTGGTGGTGGGGAGGGTGGAGGGGAAGGGACTGTCCTGCTGGTGGTGGGGAGGGTGGAAGACAAGGGACTGTCCTGGTGGAGGTGGAGAGGGTGGAGGTGTTTGAACTCGCAAAGAGCGATGTCAGCCACTGTAATTTGCTCTGGCCCTCTTTCTGTTTGAAGGACCGATGAGATAGTTAGTAGATTGTATTCACTTAATGGCTGGTTGTCTAAGTGGTGTCCGCAAAATAATATAGAATTCATAGACAATTGGAAAAGTTTTTGGGGCAAACCTGACCTGTTGACAAGAGATGGTATTCATCCCTCCTGGGATGGTGCTGCTCTTCTCTCTAGTAATTTGGCTCATAGTCTTAGAGATAAAACATGACAATCTGGGGCTCAGGTCAGGAAGCAGACAAACTGGCTAAACTGACCGTCTGCTAGCGGCCTCGCGTCACCAAGGTCAGATAAATCTCATCACATAGAGACTCTTTCACCTAGATATCATCATATAGAGACTGTGTCTGTTCCCCGAATTTGGAAATACAAAAAACTGCCACACCTTTCTAAAGTTAAAAATTTAATTGATGTTCAACAAATAAAAAACAGATATAATACAGATGAGCAAACGATAAAGTTTGGGTTGTTGAATATTCGATCCCTTAATTCAAAAGCGCTCATAGTTAATGATAAGATTACAGACTATAACCTAGATGTGCTGTGTTTGACAGAAACCTGGCTAAAACCAAACGATTACATTACTTTAAATGAGTCCACTCCGCAAGATTACTGTTATAAACATGAGCCTCGTCCGAAAGGCAAAGGGGGAGGTGTTGCTGTAATTTATAGTAATATTTTCAAAACCACTAAGAAATCAAATTTTAAATATACTTCTTTTGAAGTGTTGGTGCTTAATGTAAAAATATATAGTGTAAACAATAAATCACATTTGAGAATTCTGCTGGCTACTGTATACAGGCCACCAGGGCACCATAAAGATTTTATCAAAGAATTTGCTGACTTTCTATCAGAATTAGTATTGGTGAATGTTGGTGATTTTAATATACATGTAGATAAGAAAAAGATGCATTGGGATTGGCATTTAAAGACATTGTAAACTCTATTGGAGTTAGACAACACGTGTCAGGACCTACTCATTGTCGTAATCATACTCTTGATCTAATATTATCACATGGAATAGATGTTTATGCCGTTGAAATTCTGCAGCAGAGCGGCGACATCTCAGATCATTATCTAGTCTCGTATAAATTACATTTAGCCAAGGCTGCAAAGTCAGCGCAGTCTCATCCCAAGAAGTCATATATTGACGTCTTGGGACGTCTTTTGACCATACGTCAATATCCGCCTTTTTAGGGTACCCTTAAACGTCGGTTAGATGACATTATCGGATCCTAACTCTACCCCAGACCTAAACCTACCCCGTCACCTAACTGACATTAAAGGTAAACAATCAGTTGTATGACGTCCCAGGATCATCATATAACCGACGTTTAAGGGTACCCTAAAAAGGCGGATATTGACGTATGGTCAAAAGACGTCCCAAGACGTCAATATATGACTTCTTGGGATGAGACTGTGTTAGCAAAGCTGACTCCGTCTTATAAATATGTTAGACCTATCACTTCTGCCACTAAAGATTGCTTTATCAATAATCTTCCTAATCAGTTTCATCATCTCAGCATCCCGGATAGCTTAGAAGAACTTGATATTGCAACAGAAACGTTTAACTCTCTCTTTTCCAGCACTTTAGACACAGTAGCTCCGTTGCGCTTAAAGAAGATTAAAGAAAATAGTCCAACGCCGTGGTACAACGAGCACACCCGGGCCCTTAAGAGAGCAGGCAGAAAAATGGAGCGAAACTGGAAGAAAACAAAACTAGAGGTATTTCGGATTTCATGGAAGGAGAGCTCGATTGCTTACAGAGAGGCCTTAAAAGATGCTAGAACTGATTATTTTTCAACCCTATTAGAAGAAAATAAACATAATCCTAGGTATTTATTTAAACAAGTGGCTAAACTAACAAAAAAGAAAGCTTCAAGCCCAGAAGTTTCCAAGAAACACAGCAGTAATGAGTTTATGAACTTCTTCACTTATAACATCTATAATATCAGGGACAAAATTATAAACATGCAACCGTCTACTACAGTAGCGCATCAGGGAGTATATTGTAGTCTCTGTGAGGAAGTTTGATTCATTTGTTGCTATAGGAGAGGACGAATTTTGCAAACTTGTTAATTCATCTAAATCGACAACCTATACCGACGAAGCTACTGAAAGAGATGCTTCCTGAGGTCATAGATCCTCTTCTTAATATCATTAATTCATCTTTGTCTCTAGGATACGTACCAAAAACCTTTAAGCTGGCTATGATTAAACCGCTTGTTAAAAAAACGCAACTTGATCCTACAGAATTAATCAATCACAGGCCAATCTCGAATCTGCCTTTTCTGTCAAAGATACTAGAAAAAGCAGTATCATCACAACTGTGTTCCTTTTTAGAAAGAAATAATATCTGCGAGGATTTTCAGTCCGGATTTATACCGTACCATAGTACTGAGACTGCTCTCATTAAAGTCACAAATGATTTGCTCTTATCATCCGATCGTGGTTGTATCTCTCTATTAGTGTTACTTGATCTTAGTGCTGCATTTGATACTATCGACCACAACATTCTTTTAAATAGACTAGAAAACTATGTAGGCATTAGTGGAATTGCACTAGCATGGTTTAAATCATACTTATCTGACCGTTTTCAGTTTGTAGCAGTAAATGAAGAGATGTCTTATCGATCACAAGTTCAGTATGGCATACCACAAGGCTCAGTACTAGGACCGCTGCTGTTCACTCTGTACATGCTACCATTAGGAGATATCATTAGGAAATATGGAATTAGCTTTCACTGTTATGCTGATGATACTCAGCTGTATATTTCTTCCAAATCTAAAGAAACTTGCCAATTCACAAAATTAACGGAATGCATAGCTGATATAAAAAATTGGATGACCAGTAATTTCCTATTAATAAATTCAGAAAAAACAGAGATTCTAATCATTGGACAACAATTTTCCACACATAATAACCTAGAATACTGTCTAACACTTGATGGCTGCTCTGTTAAGTCTTCGTCGTCAGTTAGGAACCTGGTTTTGCTCTTTGATACCAATCTTTCATTTGAAGTTCACTTGTCTAGTATCTGTAAAACCGCATTTTTCCATCTTAAAAATATATCTAAATTACGTCATATGCTCTCACTGACAAATGCGGAACAATTAGTTCATGCATTCATGACATCAAGGCTAGATTATTGTAATGCTCTACTTGCCCTACACGCTTAATAAACAAACTACAGCTGGTTCAAAACGCAGCAGCTAGAGTTCTTACCAGAACCAGGAAGTATAACCATATTAGCCCGGTTCTGTCAACACTGCATTGGCTGCCTATTAAACATCATATACATTTTAAAATATTGCTGATTACTTATAAAGCAATAAATGGTTTAGCTCCCCAGTGCTTGAGCGTGCTCTTAACGCATTATAGTCCTTCACGTCTATTGCGATCTCAAAATTCTGGCCAGTTGATAATACCTAGAATATCTAAATCGACTGCTGGCGGTAGATCCTTTTCCTATTTAGCACCAAAACTTTGGAACAATCTTCCTAACACGGTCCGGGAAGCAGATACAGTCTGTCAGTTTAAATCTAGACTAAAAACACATCTCTTTGGCTTAGCATACACATAACACATTATAGATTTCTATAATTCAATGTTAGGCTGCATAGATTAGATCAGCCGGAACCGGGAACACTTCCCATAATTAGGGCCCGAGCACCCGTGCGAGGACCCTCTTGAAACTGTTAGGATTATTATTATTTATTTTTTTATTTTTTTAGGGCCCGAGCACTAAGGTGCAAGGTCCCTCTTGAAACTGTTAAGATTATTATTATTATTATTTTTTTTTTCTTCTTTCTGCAAAGTAAGCCCCATTTTCGAGGCCGCAACATGCTCGAAAAGTCACCAAATTTTGCACACCTGTCAGGACTGGTGAAAAATTTTGTATTTTGTGGGTTTCGCGGATGGGCGTGGCAAAATGGCTCGCTAGCGCCACCTAGAAAATTGAAAAAAATTAGCCCCTCGTCCATGTTCGACCTACATGCACGAAATTTGGTGGTGACGTGTATCATATCAAGACGCACAAAAAAGCCTCAAGAACCCATACCCTAAACTCGACAGGAAGTCCGCCATTTTGAATTTGGCGGCCATTTTGGGCGATTTACACACCGTACTTTAACGAACTCCTCCTAGGATTAGTCGTCGCTTAATTGCTGTCTTCTAAGATGACGATGAAAAGTGTGCTCTACTGCGAGTTTTTCAATCGTGTATCGTGCATCGTGATTCGCATGAAACAGATTGAGTAACTTTTCTGTACATGCTCAGATCTGCACCAATTTTGCACGTGACAAGGAGTCCGCTGAACCATGTATAGCGCATTCCCATCATACGCCACTGCTGCACAGGAAGTGACTTTAAGAGCAGCCCCGACGTTGACTAATGTACGAAATTTCGTGGCACATCAATTATGTCAGACGCAAAAAGCTCTTGATATGCCCTAACCAACAGGAAGTCAGCATTTGAATTGTGTCAATTTGGCTGTTACACACTCCGTACTTTACGAAATCCTCCTAGGATTTAGTCATCGACTGAAATTCTGCTGTGCCTTCTAAGCTGACGATTGAAAAGTTGTGCTACTGCGAGTTCGCAATCGTGTGTCCGTGCATGATGATTCGCCATGAAAAGGGTTGGATAACTTTGCTGTACATGCTCATCTGCACCAATTGCACATTGACAAGTCTCGCCCTGAACCATGTACATGCCGACATTACCCATCATAGCGCACTGTGGCACAGGAGTGACATTAACGAAGCAGCCCCCGCCGCACGTTTAACCTACATATACAAATTTCTGTGGCACATCTACAATTCAGACGCACAAAAAAGCCTTTGAGCATCCTAAACCAACAGAAGTCGGCCATTTGAATTTCCGTCAATTTGGCTGATTACCACTCCGTAAGAGTCCGCCTGAACACATTATAGCGACATTCACCCCAGTCATAGCGCACTGCTGCAACAGAATGACGTTTAACACAGCCCGCGAACGTTTGACTACATGTACGAAATTCTGTGCACATCAATTATTCGAGCCAAAAAGCCTCTGAGTAATGCCTAACCAACAGAAGTCACCATTTTGAATTTGTCGTCAATTTGCTGATTTACACACTCCGTACTTAACGAACTCCTCCTAGGGATTTAGTCCGATCGACTTGAAATTTCTGCTGTGCCTTCTAAAGGCATTGACGATGAAAAGTTGTGCTATCTGCGAGTTTTCGTCAATCGGTGTGTCCGTGGCATCGATGATTCGCCATGAAAAGGAAGTTGGAGTAACTTTGCTGTACATGCTCAGATCTGCACCAAATTTTGCACACTTGACAAGAGTCTCGCCCTGAACACATGTACATGCCACATTAACCCCCAGTCATAGCGCCACCTGCTGGCAACAGGAAGTGACATTTAACGAAGCAGCCCCCGCCGCACGTTTAACCTACATATACAAAATTTCTGTGGCACATCTACAATTTCCAGACGCACAAAAAAGCCTCTTGGAGCAATGCCCTAAACCCAACAGGAAGTCGGCCATTTTGAATTTTCCGTCAAATTTTGGCTGATTTACACACTCCGTACTTTAACGAACTCCTCCTAGGGATTTAGTCCGATCGACTTGAAATTTCTGCTGTGCCTTCTAAAGGCATTGACGATGAAAAGTTGTGCTATCTGTGAGTTTTCGTCAATCGTTGTGTCCATGGCATGGCATCAAAGATCAACTCATCGCCATGACACAGGAAGTGGTTGTAACTTCAGTGTACATGCTCACAGCTGCACCAAACTTTACATGTAGGATGAGAGTCCCACCCTGAACTCATGTACATGCCCACATTCACCCACAGTCATAGCGCCACCTGCTGGCAACAGGAAGTGACGTATAACACCTTCATGCAGTGTCTGAAAAGCGTAGCAAATTCACAGCCGCACTGGCAGAGCTCCAGAATATGCAACAGAATATGCGGCCGCATCACTCCCCGACGCGCTACATGTGCGAGGGCCCGCCCATCGCTGCTTGCAGCTTTAATTAGGGCCTGAGCACTAAGGTGCGAGGTCCCTCTTGAAACTGTTAGGATTATTATTTTTTTTTTTTTTTTTTTTTTTTTTTTTTCTGCAAAGTAAGCCCCATTTTCAAGGCCGCAACATGCTCGAAAAGTCACCAAATTTTGCACACTTGTCAGGACTGGTGAAAAATTGTGTATTTTGTGGGTTTCGCGGATGGGCGTGGCAAAATGGCTCGCTAGCGCCACCTAGAAAATTGAAAAAAATTAGCCCCTCGTCCATGTTCGACCTACATCCACGAAATTTGGTGGTGACGTGTATCATATCAAGACGCACAAAAAAGCCTCAAGAAACCATACCCTAAACTCGACAGGAAGTCCGCCATTTTGAATTTGGCGGCCATTTTGGGACGATTTACACACTCCGTACTTTAACGAACTCCTCCTAGGGATTTAGTCCGATCAACTTGAAATTTCTGCTGTGCCTTCTAAAGGCATTGACGATGAAAAGTTGTGCTATCTGCGAGTTTTCGTCAATCGGTGTGTCCGTGGCATGGCATCAAAGATCAACTCATCGCCATGACACAGGAAGTGGTTGTAACTTCATTGTACATGCACTCAGCTGCACCAAACTTTACATGTAGGATAAGAGTCCCGCCCTAAACTAATGTACATGCCCACATTCACCCACAGTCATAGCGCCACCTGCTGGCAACAGGAAGTGACGTATAACACCTTCATGCAATGTCTGAAAAGCGTAGCAAATTCATGTACATGTGCGAGGGCCCGCCCATCGCTGCTTGCAGCTTTAATTGCTGATGTACTTTGTACATCATAAGAAGGATGGCGTCTACGCTAATATTAGTCTCTCTGTTCATCCCAAGGTTAACCGCAAACCGCCGGATCCAGGCCGTATCCAGATCTGAGAAAGAACCTTCACATGGACACGACGACACGCATCCCTGATGTGCCAGCCTCATCAACACTGAAGGCCTCATGGACACCTCAACACACCCATCTCCTCACCGGCGGGATGACCCAACCTCCAACCAGATGAACTGGATAAATATTGTGAAAGTTCTGATCACATCTGACTCCTGACATTATGCTGCCTAAATTATAATCATTCACTGTTCGTTCATTGGCCAAAAGAAGGACTGGCACCCCGACTGCGCTTGGGTTCTCCCAAGGTTTTCTCTCCATTCTGTCACCTGATGGAGTTTTGGTTCCTTGCCACTGTTGCCTTTTTCGCCTCTTTTCGCCTTTGTCGCCATTGGCTTTTGGCTTGCTTAGTTGGGGACATTCAACATTTAATTTTGAATTTAACAATACTATTACAATATTGTTTTCATGTTATCGCTGTGAAGCTGCTTTGAAACAATTTGTATTGTAAAAAGCGCTATATAAATAAAGGTGACTTGACTTGACTTGGAGGGGAAGGGACCGTCCTGGTGGTGGTGGGGAGGGTAGGAGGGGGAGGGTGGAGGGGAGGGACCATCCTGGTGGTGGTGGGGAGGGTGGAGGGGAAGGGACTGTCCTGGTGGTGGTGGGGAGTGTGGAGGGGAAGGGACAGTCCTGGTGGTGGGGGGAGGGTGGAGAGGAAGGGACCATCCTGGTGGTGGTGGGGAGGGTGGAGGGAAGGGACCATCCTGGTGGTGGTAGGGAGTGTGGAGGGGAAGGGACAGTCCTGGTAGTGGTGGGGAGGGTGGAAGGGAAGGGACCGTCCTGGTGGTGGTGGGGAGGTGGAGGTTAAGGTACCGTCCTGGTGGTGGTGGGGAGTGTGGAGGGGAAGGGACAGTCCTGGTGGTGGTGGGGAGGGTGGAGGGGAAGGGACAGTCCTGGTGGTGGTGGGGAGGGTGGAGGTTAAGGTACCGTCCTGGTGGTGGTGGGGAGGGTGGAGGTAATTGTTTGCGATCTTTTATTCTGCAAGTATTAGAACAGGATTGGTTAGATGAGAAGGTAATGAGTGACGTAACGAGTCTTCCTGGCAAAACTTAACGGTAAAGCTTTAATTTCTGATCATGGGACAGATGAGGGACAGAGAGAGAGAGAGGTACATTATAGAGGTGTAGGTGAGGAGGGACACCGGGTGTAATCGTGTCTCTTAGTGGCCGGAGAGGCTCAAGCCAGAGCGCCTGCCTCCAGTCCCGATCCCTAAAGCGAAGCCCATCAGACGGACACAGGAAGTGAAGCCCATCACAGGAAGTGACGGCCATCAGATGGACACAGGAAGTGAAGCCCATCACAGGAAGTGAAGCCCGTCAGACGGACACAGGAAGTGAAGCCCATCACAGGTAGTGACACCCATCAGACGGACACAGGAAGTGAAGCCCATCACAGGAAGTGAAGCCCATCAGACAGACACAGGAAGTGAAGCCCATCACAGGAAGTGACGCCCATCAGACGGACACAGGAAGTGAGAATCATCACTTCCTGCCTCTGGGATCACTGGGAAACGAAGCCCAGTCACAGGCAGAGCAGAACAGCAAATATCTACTGAGTTGAATGGCATGCAGGTCCAGCTCAGGGTTTGAGTGATCGAGTACAGTGTTCCCTCTGAGCGACAGGAGCTGTCGAGACACTCCTCTGTGCTGGTGCCAGAACTGCTGATCTACGCACACTTTCATCCACAGGATCATGAACACGCACCGGCTCCTTCAATTCCCTGCAGATGTTTATATATAAGAACTGACTGGTCAGCGTAAGTCACGTTTATGTTCTCAGAGTCTGCGAGGTTTGTGGCATCAAAGAGCTTAACCAAACTAGCAGGCAAACAAGAGTCATGCTCATGAAATAACCAGTACTTCTGCGTGGGTAGAGGAATTATTCTGATCCACAGTATTGTTGTTTCTGTGGACAATGCTTTAGATTTTTTAAATGAAGAAACTCATTTACAGTGCTGCTCTATTACTGTGGCATGATTGATTTCAGATCTAAATTAAACAGCATGTAAACATGAGCTGCGTTTGGTCTGTGGAATTTGATTATGAAGCACCTTCAAATTGTAGACAAATTGTGATTCACCAACAGTTGTTTGCACACGCTTAACTCAAAACATTAGATGAGGTCTTCATCTTTTGCTCAACATTACGCAGAGATTCTTTGTTCCTATGAAAAACACTCAAGAGAACAACATGAGATCGCTGGACTCGACGGAGAACTGCCGCTGGCTAAAGTGGATTTGAATCGACTCGCATGGACTGGATCAACTCAAGAGGAAGATGATTTGATTCTGATTCCTGATTCCTGCAGTGACCATTATGCAATAGGATTTCTGAAAATGAAAAGTACAAATCAACAGCTCATCCATTTTCTAGGAAAGCTATCATCATTCTCAATCAATACAAACAGGCTCAGTGGATCCTGTACACAACAGACACAAGAAGACAAATAAAGCCTGTTATTTGCTCTGAACTGATTTAGAGACGTCGGCGCTCACGTTCAAAGATAAACCCATTTCAAAGAGATGAAGAAGATTAAACCATATTTAAGTGCTCAAATCTAAAACCTCAATGGACAGGACAGAATCGTGATAATTCAGGGATCGACAGTAACCTCATTTACATTTACTTCCCAGAATGTGATATATTAAAAGGTTACTGTCGATCCCTGAATTATCACGATTCTATCCTGTCCATTGAGGTTTTAGATTTGAGCACTTAAATATGGTTTAATCTAAAACCTCAATGGACAGGACAGAATCGTGATAATTCAGGGATCGACAGTAACCTCATTTACTTCCCAGAATGTGATATATTAAAAGGTTCAAAGCACGTACAGTCCCAAAATGTAAAGCAGAACTAAAGGACCAATAAAACAAGTCAACATTGTGTGCAAATAAATCTACAGCTAGTTAAAGGTTTCTGGAGGCTGGACAGTCTGACCAATGTCATCGATTCAATATGATGAGAATTGGGTTATCTGAGGGAATCACGCTGGCCTTTATCTGCCGTGAAACTCTTGCCCTGTAACTCGGAAAGCTCAGCTGAATACAGATAAGACTTCCTTAGACTAACGATAAGCTTTCTCTAATTGAGAGAAATGATGTAATATTGATCTGCTGTACAGCTTCACAGTGGTGACATTAACCAAACCGCAGCGGTCGAGGAACGGGGAATCGACACGAGGAAACACAGAGCTTTCACACACTTATATAATTATCAGTTTTCAAAAGGTTCTGTGCACTAGCACATGAAATCAGGCTGATCTGCAATGAAGAAAACAAACTACAAAATGCCATTTTAAAAACAGTACATGCTGTAAAAGATGGTTAAATTATATTTATGATACATACAGGTGCCAAAATTTGGCAAATATTTGTTTCTTTATATATTTTACAGTAAAGATGTTTTTCTATTAAAAATACTGACAGTTTTACAGTTCAGATTTGATTACATTTGAATCGTGTCACTGTGCATCCAAAGATAACCAAGCAAAAATAAATAACTAAAAAATGAACAACACATAGGCTTTTCCAGAAATAATAGTGCTTGCAAGACAGTACGAGAATATAGTTCATGTTTTAGTCTTTATTTCTTCATGATGCTCAGCTGAATGTACACCATCTCAACATAACTACAGACGGATAAACACAAGAGCAGACCAAGCTTCTTTCTTGAGTTTATTCGTGTTTAACTGTGATATATACATACTAAATAGCAAATGCCAAGAAGAATAAACTAACCACAATAGTGTCATCCGTGTCGGTTTTGAAAGGCAAACGTTCTATTAATCTTCTTTACATCTGTAAACTCTTATTACACTGTGTTTATAAACGTCTTCAGGCCTGACCGTTGTGAAGAACAACTTCACCGTACAATGCTAAAATAACCCATCCAATCCACCGCTGACCCAGCCAGTTCTTGTCGAGTCTCTGACAGTCGTGCTTGCACATTGTTTTGGATTCTCAAGAGGTGCATTCAGATGAAAATGAAAGGCGGGTGGCATTTAGCAAGTGAGTTGGGCAGTGTTGGGTTAGGGTTAGGCCATCTCTCGTGCCGGGTGTCCGACCTCATCACTTCAGCTGTGCGTCAGGACTCATGGGATCGGCTGGGTTAGGGTTGGGTTAGGGTTAGGCCATCTCTCGTGCCGGGTGTCCGACCTCATCGTTTCAGCGGTGCGTCAGGACTCATGGGTTCGGCTGGGTTAGGGTTGGGTTAGGGTTGGGTTAGGCCATCTCTCGTGCCGGGTGTCCGACCTCATCCTTTCAGTGGTGCGTCAGGACTCATGGGTTCGGCTGGGAGCGCTGGGGGGCTTTGCTGAGAACAACAGCGCTTGGGTTATTAGAACAGGCAAAGAAAGTCCACTAGATTTGGAATGAGACACGTTTGTATAGCTATTTACACAATCTATACAATTATATAGCTTTTGTTCATTACTATCAAGCCAGAAAACGTAAGTTCAAAGAAGTTTTTTCACAAGTGTGTTACTCTGATCAATTGCCTTTTTCTAATGCAGAAGCCACAAATCACATCAAGGCAAACACTTCCATCTAGATATACAGTAAATCCATTTTTAGATCAACGTAATAATCCATACAGCAACATTATTAAACATGTCGGCTTCCACAACTTTAAAATCTTAGTCAAAATACACCAGTCAAAAAGTTATGAACAAAACCAAAGATAAAGTCTATTCTCTTTTCTACATCTACCACCTTGAATAACTCTTCTTTAAGAATGTCCTTAAACTGACAGCTTAATTTTTGCATTTTAGAGATTCTTCTCTTCTGAGAGAATATCCGGATATGAGTGAGTGGTGAGGGAGTCGAACGCTTGAGCTCCAGATGGACACTTTTACAGTTCAATCAACGGAGTAACATATAAATACATCAAACTTTAACTATAGTTAGAGGAGAACTGGCCCTGGGATTCTCCATTATCCAAAGATCACAGAGTTTTTTCATTCTTTGCTAAAGATATTATTTACTATGTACAATGTGTATCGCACAGCTCTAATCTGCTAAATGCAACTATAAAGCATATATATATAGAAGATTATGCAGAGACTCAGAGATCCTCAGTCCTGGCCTGAGCTTCTCACACTGCACTTCTACTCGAGTGTTTAGTGGGTTATCTCCATATTCCCAGTGATCTGAGTTGGGTTAGTCTTTGTGACTAAGCGGCATCATTAATGTTCACTCAGTCGAGTCAGTGTCTCTGACACTCATTTAGACGTAAACGACCATGAAATGCAGCACATAAAAGCTCTATTGTTTTACAAAGGTGTGATTCTGACACATTACACAGGTGATCAAACACAGCACATTCATTTCAGTGCACTCACACACACAATAACCCAGACGTACACAGTTCCCAGTATAAAATCTTACCAATCGCCATCTCCATGACGCTCTGCTTATTCTCATACGGGAAGAGGATCTTGGGCGGCTTGTCGGTCAGCGGTGCTGTAAAACACACAGAGCAAATCATCAGTTATGAGCCAATGATGTCACAGCTGCACGATTAAACCATAAATCACAGTAATTCTTCACTGTCTTTGACAAGTACGATCACACCGGTTTGATTTGAGCATTTCAGAACTGAAAGCACTCCATCAGTCGAGGAACTGAACTATAGTGGATTACATTCCTATCAGTGATTAATTAGAATAATCGAGTTTAAGAGCCTTAAAGTCACATGACAGTTTCATGTTCAGTGATGCAGGAGTGTGTTACGCTCTCGCTGATGTCGATCTGCAAACTCTCCACAGAGAAAATCTCATCATTGAGCCTTTTCACCATGAAATATGCACTGATTATTTAGTTTCATGTAAAACTGCACAGACAGATATAGGGCCCTATTTTAACAATCTGAAACGCAAGTATCAAGCGCGAAGCGCAAGTAACTTTGTGGGCGGATCCCGGCGCTCTTGCTATTTTACCGGCGGATAAACGACTCTTGCGCCCGACGCAAGTTTAAAAGGGTTTGGTCTGAAATAGTTTCATTATTCATAGGTGTGGTTTGGGCGTAACGTGAAATAAACCAATCAGAGCGTCATCCAACATACCCTTTAAGAGCAGGAGCGCATGTTGCATGGCGGATTGTTATTATTATGGATTTACCAGGAGCGGGTCACAGCCGAGGAGACCCATTTTTTTTTCCTGGTTCTTGACAGACAAACTAATTTGTCAGATGTCCTTATATACATGTGTGTCTTGCCACTATTGGGCAAACAGGTCTGATCCGTCATTAGTACAATTAGCCTGAAAAATTTGTGTAAATGTGTAAGCTAGATTTATGCCTATTTTTTCACATCTTCATGGACACCACAATGATTTCCCTTGTGTGGTAATATTTTTCCTTGTTATAATGTATGATTTGCAGGAATAAAAACTGCTGCATCTGTGTTGATGAGAGAATCACAGTGTATGCGCGTTGTGCACCCGCTACATTATGGCCAAGCATGCGCGCTTAAAATAGCATTATGAACAACGCGCCACTGACTTTAGACTAGGTTTTTTTCTGGTCAGTGGCGGAATTGTTTTCTGGAAGTGCAAAATAGCACTAGGGAATGTTTGCGCCTGTCAGGAACCGCTGGAAATAACAGGACCCAAGCGCAGAGATGAGCGTTGAATGGTGATTTATTGACAATAGGATGTAACAATGTGTAACAGTTGCACAGTTCAGAGACAGCCCACAACAGAGGTCAAGACAGGAGACCCGGGCACAGGATTGAGCAGCCCAGTAACCAGCAGTCAGTGCAGTCTCAGGATGGGCAGGACAGGACTAAACTTGAACACACACAGACACATAATACAGGAGAAACAAGACAAGAGCAAAACACTAAAACATTAGAGAACTACAAGGCAGGGCAAACACTGTAGTTAAGTAACTGAAAAACTAAACTCTTACATAAGAGAGGAAAACTAACAAACACTAAAGTAAATATCTAAAATAAAACTAGTCTACAACAAGAGAAAGCTAGGTATTAAATAAGTGAAAACCCAGGCTAAATAATAAATCAAAGAGAAAAGCAAAGTAACAGAAACTAACTCTATAAATCTGAGAGACAGAACCAAACAAAAACTAGAATAGCTCAAGTAAAAGAAAGCTAAAGAAAGGGAAGTTAGTCTAAGATAACCCAAAGCAAAAGCTGCAAGTAGTGATGTTACGTCTGACACCGACGCTCTGAAGCTTGCTTCAAACTCGAACGGTCCTTGCAATGAACCACTGCATCGGAGCTTGTATCATTACGTCACTAGTCAAGTGAAAATGACGTCTGAAGCAAACACACTGGGTCACTCCTGTAGTGAACCACCCGATTGCTTTGACAGGCCAATCCAGTGTCGACAGGTTTGAAACCTGGCGGCTGTATTTCTTATAAAAGTGAAGCTGTTTTAGTGTACTCCTGCATCATCTGTTCTATGTGAGAGGATATTCTCTAAAGCTGGTGAAATTGTTTAAAAAAAACAAATCGCCTTTCACCAAAGAAACAGGTCGCTTTCATTTTCTGAATAAAAAACATACCATTTAATGAACACTTTGTATACGCCTTCTGTATGATGTAGCCTACCTAAAGCACACCCTCTGACACATTTTATTATTATTATTAATTTGAGAACATATGAACATTGTTACATAAAAATATGCATCTATAGCCCCTTTCACACAGCACTTTGAACACGGCAAATTGCCGGCAAATTGCCAGAACGCCTTCTGTGTGAACGCAAACACAACCCGGGATTGATGCCGGGATCGATCCCGGGTTGAGGACCTAGTAACATTGCCGTGTTCAGACCCGGAACGCGCGCTGTGTGAACAAAAGCCAGAACCAATGCCGTAAGGGGTGTGTAATATTGATGACGCATGTGCCATCGTGCAACTCTGTTGCTCTTAGAAGAAAGTTTGTGTTCGTCATCAACAAAGAAAGAACGAAAAAATGTCTGCAAACTGGAATGAAGCAGAGACGGGAGCTCCTCACAATCCGCGCTAAAGCTGCGATCGTTTGCCAGCTCTGTGGAAAGATGCGTGCGTGCACATGTTTTCGACGCGTACGTTACACGTCTCATCCTGTCGTCACGCGGCTTTCCGGGACATTAACGGGTTGTGGTGGAACGCACTCACAGATCCCGGCAAATCACTGGCAGTGTGAATGAACCGAAATCAAACAATCCCGGGACAAATGCCGGGTCACATTATCCGTGTATTTTCCGGAATCTCTGTGTGAAAGGGGCTAAAGACAGAAACTTCAAAAACTCTCTGATACATTATACAACTATACAACCAGTTACACAAGCACATCCTTTTCAACATACAAAAATATCAGTCCCACCAGTTAACAAGTTGTAGAGGTATGCTTCCCACAGCTAAACAAGATAAAGCTTTCACACATGATACTGCCCTGCTAAAAAATAAAACTATAGACACCATTACAGAAATTCTATTGGATTTAATGGTTTTCATGGGAATTTTATTGGTTATAATGGAAATTATAGTGGTGTCTGTGGGTCTCTACTGATTATGTGTTGGGTTCTATTGGTGGGGGCATTAAATCCTAATAGAATATGTGCCAAACACACTACAAAAAGAATTCTGTAGTGGTTTAAATGGTAAAAGCCAGTTTAAACCATTAGAATTTCTGTGATGGTTTCCAACTTTTTTTAAGCTGGTCTGATCTTCTGTGCTTGTCTAAAGAAATAATTGTTAAACACACACACACACACACACACACACACACACACACACACACACACACACACACACACACACAAAACACACACACACACACACACACACATCATGCTTAATGTTTTATTATCAAGGTGAACACATGAAATTCACCTACATAAATGAGTTTCACAGCATTAACACTGTTTCAGCTTTGATCGCCTCGGTAAACACGTCATAAACGGGGCGTTAACATAAGCCTACTTGCATTTTATGGTTGTCAGCTTTGTTGCATTACATTTACTTCACCAGGAGATGGTGCTGCAATTTCTATCTGAATGAAGCTTCGAGTAATGAACCATTTTCGACACAATTGTATCGGAAAGCAATAATGCTTTGAAACGCTTCATTTGGCCATCACTAGCTGCAAGGATACAAGATACAGAGAGAGCTTTGGACAATCACACCTGGATATGACACGAGAAAGGTCTAGAACATGAACACAAAACAACAATCTAGCAAAGACAATGACAACTAGACAAGGACTAAACGAGGGGGCATGGGAAGTTGAAACTAGGAGGCAAGACAAAAGGAGCACATGGCCAACATAAACAAAGAGAAAGGCATGTGCTCAAGCACAAAACAAACATGGAAACATTAAACAAAGATATAAGAGACAAAGCTGTCAGGGCAGAACCCTGACAGCGCCGAAACACGCCTCCTTTTTGTGCCGACCCACCCAGGGAGCGCTCGTTCATTTCCTAGTTTACCGATGTGCGTCTGTGGAGGGAAAAGCCCGCTTTGCGCAGGTGCAAAATAGGAATGATACATGCGTCGGTGTACAAAGTCATTTGCGCCGGGTGCAAGATAGGGCCCTCTGTTAGACAGATAGAGACATTTCACTCAGAGAAACTGACATGTCGAAAAGCAACAATTCCAGAGTTTTCATGTCAGAAAACAGATTTCTAGTGTGTGTGTGCGCGTGTGCATGCGTGTGTGTGTGTGTGTGTGTGTGTGTGTGTGTGTGTGTGTGTGTGTGTGTGTGTGTGTGTATCCCTCACGTGCTCTTCCTGTATATTCTCCATCACTCCTGCTGTTGTCCATCTGTATGGACACATTATTCCACATTTGATAAACGTTTAACCACTATTAAAAAGATCCATTCATTCACTGGCTAACTAAATGAGCATAAATCTTTTCTGGGCTCTTGTTGAGTTTAATGAGAGCGAGCGAGTCCTCTGATGTGCCAGGTGTTTGCTCAGATCCTCCATCACAGTGTGTGTGTGTGTTTCAGTTAGTGAAGTTTGTCAAGGGCAGAACTGAACGTGGCAGTTTTCACTTTAATGTTCTAGCGAAGAGAACAGATGGCTAATGTGTGACGCTCACATCTGATGGCCAGCTGAGGATTCAAGATAAAAACTAGAGAGAGAAAAGAGAGAGAGAGAGAGAGAGAGAGAGAGAGAGAGAGAGAGAGAGAGAGAGAGAGAGAGAGAGAGAGAGAGAGAGAGAGAGAGACTTCCTCTGCATCAAAGACAGAGCACAGAAAGAGACCACTACCAGCGACCAACTTATCCCTCCTGAGGAGTCAGTCTTCCACACCTTCCACACAGACGAGGATCAGACAGAACACAGCGACCCTTCGAGCACAGAACAGACCAAAGACCCCCATCCACACTGCTATTGCACTGACCTGAGGGAGAGATTCACAGAGCTAGAGGGAGAAATGGTCCAGCTCAAGGAGATGATCTTCTCCCTGCAAACAGTTCAGACAACAGACCAGACCAGCAACAGCCCCACTGCCAAGCACAGAGATAGGGACAGCCTCAGGAGAGAGCTGTCTACACTGCAGACTGAGGTGACGGAGCTCCAGCAGGAGAGAGAGGGGTTAAGGGCTCAGCTGGAGACACTGGAAACACGGTTCTTACAACAGACTGAGTTACACAAGGCACAACTAACAGCAATGAGGATGGAAATAAGTGAACTGAGGCAGGACAGAGGAGCACAGCACAGCGAGTTCAGCTCATCAGAGGAACTGGTGGAGCAGGACACTCTTCACCCCGATCACAACTTTCAAACAACAGAGATTCAGCACAGCCAGAATCCTCCTCTCCCATCAGATCCTTCCCTCACCTCACAACCAGCCTCACACTCAGAAGACCCCTCCACACCGACAGAAGGAACACTACGACCGGAAATCGCTATTTTAATTGATTCAAATGGGAAATTTATAGATGAAAAGAAGCTTTTTCCCAAACACAGAGTGGCCAAACTCTGGTGTCCGAACACTCAGAGCGCACTCAAATGGCTAAGTGTTGACAACCTGGGATCCCCAAGCCATGTAATAATCCACACCGGCACAAACGATCTGAGAGCCCAACAGGAGAGGGTGGCTACATCACTACAAACAGTGATTGAAAAGGCCTCAACCACCTTCCCAAATGCTAAAATTATCATCTCCACACTGCTGCCCCGAAAAGACTTCCACCCTGACACTATCCAGCGGGTGAACGCCCACCTCTCCCCGTTCTTGTGCACTGAAACCCAATGTGCACCTGGCACACCACCCCACCCTGGACCCCACATGCCTCTATGACCATGTCCATCTTTACAAGACAGCTGTTCCTGTCTTTGCCAGGACCCTAAAAGATGTGGCCCTGAGTCGGCATCACAACAGCACCCCCAGGAGCAACAGAGCCCAACAACCTCCAGCCAGACCTGTAATAAAGCACAGTGTACCCACAGAGAGAACACCCAGAAGACTTCCATCAAGACGACAGCACTCTCACATGCTGAGACCACCCCAGCCAACACTTGAGCATCTTCTTCCAGCCTCTAATACCTCACATCCAGTGCATCAGGCCAGGCCAAAGCCCCTCCTGCCGACCCCCTGCCCTCCTCATACCCCGCAGGCCCCGGGGAGACACAGCTACGCTCAGATAGTGAGCAGAACATCCACAACAGCACCAGTGCAAGCCACATCAACAGAGCTAAGAGACATCCGTCAGATGCTCAACCTCATCTGCTCACACCTACTGTCATAGGTCAAAACTTATCTCCCAAACTAAAACCCCATGGATAACAAAGCCTTTATCATTTCATGTTGGAACATTCAAGGCCTGAGATCATCTACCTTTGGCCTCAAAAGCAGAAACCCAGATTTCAACTCAGAAATCAAAAACTCAGACATCATCATCCTGCAGGAGACATGGGCAGAGGAGATGGACCCACCGGCTGCCCCGAAGGCTACAGAGAACTCATCATCCCATCCGTTAAACTGCCTGGAGTGACACAAGGAAGAGACTCAGGAGGAATGCTTATCTGGTACAGATCAAATCTTGCCCATGCCATCAAATTAGCTAAAACAGGACAATTCTACACATGGTTAGAAATTAGTAAGACAGTCACCGCAACAGAGAAAAACATCTTCCTGTGTGCCACTTATATCCCTCCAGCAGAGTCTCCATATTTTAATGAAGACAGTTTCTCCATTCTTGAAGTAGACATTAATTACTTCCAGTCACAGGGAAGCGTGCTGCTCTGTGGAGACCTGAATGCCAGAACAGGTGAAGAACTGGACACACTGAACCCTCAGGGGGACAAACACCTGCCTGGAGGAGACGTCCTCCCCACACCGATACAAGCACAGAGACACAACTATGACAAAACAACAAACAAAAGCGGAACACATATTCTTCATCTGTGTCGCACACTAGGTCTGTTCCTAGTCAACGGCAGGCTTCGAGGAGACTCCTACGGTAGATACACCTATAGCTCATCTTTCGGTAGCAGTACAGTCGACTATTTTCTGACAGACCTTAACCCAAACTCCCTCAGAGCGTTCACAGTCAGCCCACTAACCCCCCTGTCAGACCACAGTAAAATAACCCTCTACTTAAACAGAGCAATGCCCAACCAAGAAGCATCTAAACAAACCCAGCTCCACTCACTTAGAAACATGTATAGATGGAAACAAAACAGTAAAGATATATATCTAAGTACAATTAGTCAACCGAAAATTCAAGCCCTATTAGATAAATTCCTTGCCACTCCTTTCCCGCACAATAGTGAAGGTACAAACCTAGCAGTAGACAAGCTGAACAGAATATTTGAGGTATCAGCAACATTATCCAACTTAAAAAACACAAAAAGAAAACCAAAAAGACCACATGCCATTGAGAAATGGTTTGACAACGACTGCAAAAAACTTAGGAAAGAATTAAGAATCCTATCCAATCAGAAACACAGAGATGCTGACAATGAGAACATCCGTCATCTCTATCACGAAAAACTTAAACAATATAGGAATACTTTAAGAAAGAAAAAAGAACAAAACACAAAGAGTCAACTCAGGGAAATTGAAGAATCCTTAGAATCCGACCAGTTCTGGAAACATTGGAACACACTAAACAAATCCTACCATCAAGAACTAGCTATCCAGAATGGAGATGTTTGGATTAACCACTTCTCCAACCTCTTTAATAATGTAAACAAAAATCAGGAACAAAATGCCCTTTATGACAAACTAAGGGTTTTAGAATCAACCATCAAAGACTACCAGAACCCATTAGACTCCCCAATTACACTAACCGAACTATTAGACAAAATCCAAACCCTGAAACTGCAAAAAGCCTGTGGTGTCGATGGCATCCTGAATGAAATGATTAAATACACAGACCACAAATTCAAATTAGCCATTCTCAAGCTCTTCAATATCATCCTGAGTTTAGGTATATTCCCCAACATTTGGAACAAAGGACTTATTACCCCAATACATAAAAACGGAGACAGATTTGACCCTAATAACTACCGTGGTATATGTGTAAACAGCAACCTAGGCAAACTCTTCTGCAACGTCCTAAACAGCAGACTAGCCCATTTTCTCAGAGACACAAATGTCCTGAGCAAGTGTCAAATTGGCTTCCAACCAAAATATCGCACATCAGACCATATATACACTCTCCATACCTTAGTCGATAAGCAAATCAACGAAAACAAAACTAAAATTTTCTCATGCTTTGTGGACTTCAAAAAAGCTTTTGACTCCATTTGGCATGAAGGTCTTTTTCTTCAATTAATCCAGTGCGGCATTGGAGGAAAAACATATGACATCATCAAATCAATGTACACAAACAAAAAATTTGCAGTTAAAATTGGTAACAAACACACAGAATTCCTCCCTCAGAGTCGTGGAGTGAGACAGGGCTGCAGCTTAAGTCCTACACTGTTCAATATCTACATAAATGAGCTAGCGAGGGCTCTGGATCAGTCTGCAGCACCTGGCCTTACTCTACTGGACACCGAAGTCAGATGCCTTCTGTTTGCTGATGATCTGGTGCTGCTGTCTCCCACTAAAGAGGGTCTACAGCAGCATCTAGACCTCCTGCACAGCTTCTGTCAGTCATGGGCCCTGTCAGTTAACCCCAAAAAGACTAAAATAATGATTTTCCAAAAAAGACCCAGCCGCCAAGACCAACATCATAGTTTTAAATTGGACAACATGCTCATCGAACACACACAGGACTACACTTACCTTGGCATAAACATTAGCAACACAGGAAATTTTAAAAAAGCTGTTAACGATTTGAGAGACAAGGCACGGAGAGCTTTCTATGCTATTAAGAGAAATATCCAAATTGACATCCCAATCAGAATCTGGCTAAAAATCATCAAAACAGTAATAGAGCCCATGCGCTGTACGGGTGTGAAGTCTGGGGTCCACTCACAGACCAAGAGTTCACTAAATGGGACAAACACCCAATAGAGACTTTGCAGACCGAGCTGTGCAAAATCTTGCTACGAGTTCAGCGCAAAACCCCAAATAATGCCTATAGAGCAGAGTTAGGATTATACCCCCTTGTATTTACGATTCAAAAAAGAGCCATTAAATTCCATGCCCACTTAAAAAACAGTGATGAACAGACCCTCCATCACAAAGCCCTGGCCTACCGAGAGCTGAAGCCGGAGAAGAACGTCCTCGGCCGATTAGTCTTAGAGCTGACGTCACAGACTGACAATAAAGACAGAGCCACACCAAACCAAATTATTAAAACACAAAAAGAGAAATACCTCAAACATTGGACAGACGCAACAGCCAAACAGAGTAAACTGGAATGCTATTTGGCCCTAAACAGAAAATATGAATTGGCAGGATACCTGAGTAAAGTGAGCGACCCTAAACTGAGGAAAGTCCTGAGCATGTACAGACTCAGTGAACACGGTCTGAGCATCGAGACAGGCCGACACAGACAGACCTGGCTGCCGAAGGAAGAGCGCCTGTGCCCTCACTGCTCAGAGAACCAAGTGGAGACAGAACTACACTTTTTGACATCCTGCCCCAAATATACACACATTAGAGACACTTTCTATCCCCTTTTTACAACCTACCAGAAAGACTTCCATCAGAAATCTAATATGGACAAACTCCCACTCCTGCTCGGAGAAAGCCCTGCGAGCTCAAACCTGGCTGCCAGGTACGTGAGGTCCTGTCACGAAGAAAGAGCCTCCTGCAGGACAGAGCTACCAACTACAAGACTAGAGACACTGTTATAACTATTAGAACATTTATTCTACTTTTCATGTAAAAAAAAAAACTAACTTTATTTTTATTTATTTATTTATTTTTATTGTATAGTGTTGTGTTGTGAATGCTTTGGCAATGTAAAGATTTCTTTCACCATGCCAATAAAGCTATTTGAATCTTGAATCTTGAGAGAGAGAGAGAGAGAGAGAGAGAGAGAGAGAGAGAGAGAGAGAGAGAGAGAGAGAGAGAGAGAGAGAGAGAGAGAGAGAGAAGAGACTTTAACAACTCTTTATTCACTAAGATTAATAGCCACTAAGCCAAACAATAACCATACTTTTTTTTTTACTACATCCCACCAATGCACAACATCAAAAATGTTGTTCAACATCGTTTTTCGTTCTCTCCATTTTGCCCCAAAATAAATTAAGTTTTTCACAAAAGAAAGCCAAGGTTTTCAAGTTTTATCAAAAGCTTGGAGTGAGATCACATGCGGTTAGGGGAGGGGCCTTAATTTAGCCCCGCCCACACCCAGCCCCTAACCCTAACCACCCTAACCCTAACCTAACCCTAACCCTAACCCTAACCCTAACCCTTTACCCATTGTTCATTGTTCAAACCAGCACAAATTGAAATTATAACAATTGGTAAATCTGATAAATGACAGAGCAATTCATCACATCAAATATACTCTTTAATGTTATATTTCAAAAGTACAAATATATAACAAATTGCTCCAGTTTGGAAAAACAATTATTTTTGCATTTTTCCCTGACATCTTTAAAAAAGACAAATGCAATGGCAATGATTAATGTATGTTTTGACAGGATATAAAATATTACCAAGAGAACTTTGCTTTACTACATGTAGCCTTAATGTAACTAGAAAGACTATTAATACAGTATAATATATAAATTAAAATAAAATAAAGAAATCTTCATCTTCATTCCTTCCCATACCCACTAACATTAGTTTCAGATAACTAGCCAAACTGAGCCAAATCTGGGCTGGTTGCAAAGTAGTTGTAGAGTTTTTGACTGCATCAATAATAATGTATACGATGGGCTATATATTAAATGTTCAATCTGGCCTAAAAATGTTAGACGAGCTTTCTTCCAACTTACATTCTCCATCACGACGTGTGTTCGCGCGATGTCGCGGTGGCCGAGAATGTTCCGTCAACTTCCGTGTGTTCGCGCATCTAGGCTACAGTAGGCTAGGTTGCCTAGTAACGAACGCAATCTGGCCGAGATACGGACGCGCTGGCGGCAGGAAACTTCACTTTGTGTGCCTGCGCCTCGTATACAACGTTATATATAAAGCTTGCATGACATATTGGTTGGCATTGCCTTTTCAGCGTGAGAAATACACGGTGTGGCGTGTGAGCCTGTGAACTGGTTGAATTGCGTGTGTCTCACGGCCAATGCGTGAGACTTGAGAACCCTGAAGCATCCTGCAACAATTTTACATTAAAATGCCAATAATAACTATGACATCTTGTCTTTTGTAAATTAAAACCAATCATACATGAATGATGATCTGAAACCCACTGGGGTAAATACAGGCCAGTCTTTATTAATATACTAATGATCTAACCTGGCGAAGCTGATGTGGTTGCTTGAAGACTTCGAGCAAATATATTGCTTTTCCACCGGATGTTGTAATCTCCAAACATCACACAAATCAAAATTGCTTATTATATTATTAAAACACGCAGCAGAAAGAGGGCATGGCTATTCTCCAGTCACCACCCAGAACTAGACAAGCACTTTATCACAATTCTCAGTATAATTTTAAAAAACATTATCCTTTCTGCACCATTATTGGGTGCATAGACATTAACAAAGACAAATGAAAACCCCATCAAATTAGCATGAACAGACAAAATTCGACCCTTCTCTATTTCATCACTTGATTCAAAAGCAATACTAATTTTCTTCAAGAACAAAACAGCAACACCAGCCGTAGTATTAGAGCACGACCAGAGGTGGTCACCCGGTAAGGTGGACCACTGCCTAGCGCTGAGTGTGTATCCTGATGACATCGCTATAGGGAGGGCTCGACATTAAGCCTTTTCATATGCTTGTCCTTAGGACAAGTAAATCTGTCATTCACTTGTCAGAGTAAAAAAGTTGCTCGTCCGGATTTTTTTGTTTTTGTTTTGTTTTTTTGTGTGTGTTAATTTATTCTGAAACAATATTCTCATTAGTGTTCAATCAGCTTTGATATTTAAATCGGCATATTGTAATATCTGCACCTTTAAAGGGCATTCCCTCCCCCAATATTATTAAATGTATGCTTCATCTTTAATTTTAAATTCCTAAATTTGATCAATAAATTAAATTATTAAACTAACCCTAACCCTAAATTATAATAAGACACTATAGGGCTGTTACCCTAGGGGCTGATCAAATTAAATAATTTACACTGAAAAATTACAATTGCATAAAATAATGTTATGAAATGGATTTACATATAAGAAACATTGGAAAGAATGATACTACTTTTAAACATAACACTAAACCGCCAGTAGATGGCGGCAGGCGACCTTCTTAATGAGTGAGTCATTGATCATTCAATCAAACGATTTGTTCAAACGGCTGACTCATTCAAGAATGAGACACATAGACATCATATAGAGACTAGATGCCCTATTGGCCGCTGTGGCGCAAGAAATGCGGCCGCCATCTTAAACCGGTCATACTCCTATTAGCGTTGCATAGCAGCAGTAGATGCCAGAGCACTGCAGCATATCCCTGCTCAAATCGGCCGACCAGCACTCGGGGATTACTTTTAACAAGTAAGATTTAACATTTAACATTACCATACTATTGGTTGTATTTTTTTATTAAATATTCAATGTGTCCTGTATCGTAGCTACATGTATGACCTTTGCAGCAAAACAACCCGCGTGAAAATCAGTTGGGTATTCAGTGAGATATGATTAATTAAATGCGCTGACAGCTCATTGCACCAGCCAAAGAGATTACACTGAGCGGAGCGGGTGACCGGTTTAAGATGGCGGCCCCAGGCAGATGTTTATGAATGGGTCATTGAATCTTTGACTCAATCGATTCGTTCAAAATGCTGAATCATTCAGTAATGAAAACAGGTTGCGTGTTCCTGTGAGATGCGTCGTGGTTCTGCTGTGATTTTTGTTTGGAACAATTTCGCTGCTGAAACAGAGCAAAAACAAAAATCAATATTGCATCGAAAATGTAAGTGACTTAATTTTAACTGTTTATTGAACTTTTGTAGGAAATCAATGTCACATGTTCAATCGTGATGGTGTTCAGGAAAAATAATTGAGGTTGCTTAACATAGCCTATGTTAAAAATATAAGAACTCCACATTTAGATGTTTTATAGACAGTAGTCTGAGTGTGTGTGTGTGTGTGTGGGGTGTTGTGTGTGTGTGTGTGTTGTGTGTGTGTGTGTGTGTGTGTGTGTGTGTGTGTGTGTGTGTGTGTGTGTGTGTGTGTGATGCGCTCATTTGTGTAGATTTCTCCTCGAGAGCGTCAACAGCGCAACCTTACCGTCAGTAGGCTAATAGTCAACAACACTGACAGTAATGCAGCGCAATATGAAAGAGTTCGTCTTAGGAACTACAGGCTATTTAGAGGTGGATAAACAAACTTTGGAGGTGGGTAAACACTATTTCCGAATATTGGGAGGTGCGTAAACGGCGTTTACGTGCGTTTAGCCTCCACTACATCCCTGAGCACGACTTCTATTCTGTCGCATTAGCTATATCACTGTCTCTTCTAAGAAAATAATATCCTTATTTTCAATATACTCTTTTAACTCTGCTCTTCTTCTACCATCCCTCCCTCCATTAATATTAAGTGTTCCCATATTAATAGTTCCAATTAAAAGAAAGATTAAAAGAGAAAACACCCCAAGTGATTTAATCAATGATTCGTTAGACCTTTTTCAAGGGCCATTTTTCTTCTCAATTTAGTTAAAAAAAAATTTTAATCTAAACCTTTTTCTTCTACTCAGTTCATCATAACCGACTGTCTGTTGAATTTGTACAGCTGATTGCAAACTAATTTTTGCATCAGGAAAATATTCACTAATCTCTATTGTTTTCCAAAGGTCGCATCCAGGACATCATTAAGCTCATTTACAGTATACAACGCTCTTCCCCGAATCGAAAATGAATATCTCTGAAACCTGTCATCGTCTTCCATGTCCTCTTGCTCACCAGCATCAGTTCTGCGACACACAATCGGCCCAGTGTTTCGTGGATGGAAGACTCTCTTCGTCTTCATCATCACCATCATTAACATCCACACATGATCTTCTCTCTTTCAGTACCAACTCAACTGACCATTGGATTTCTTTTCTTCTGATTGCTCGTCCCTTCATTTGAATTTTCGTCTTTGTTTCTCCCATCAATTGTTGTTTTGTTTGGTTCCTCACCGATCTCTACATTTTCACCAATCTGTACACTAGAAATAACTTCAATATCATTTACATTATTTTCTAGCTGCGTTTTGTTATGTGGGCAAGCAATCTTATTATGTCCAAAGTCTCCACATTCGAATCATTTAAAATTTCCGATACTCGCGTAAATCATGTACGACTTAGCCTGATGTTTGATTCGGATAGAAATATCTAGCGTTTGTTGATCAAGAAACAAACACATGACGCCTAAAATACACCACGTGTTTCATTGCTTCATTCCTACACCTCAACACAACCATTTTCACGTCACTGGGCATTTTTCCAAACCTCAACAATTCTTTTTCAATATCACTATTTAATATAAAGGGGGCACATTAGAAGGGGGCTTTCACACTGGCAGTTTAGTTCGAACGGGGCACGGTTCGCATGAAAAATCACTGATGTGGAACAAACACGGTCGGACTCGGACCGCAGCAAACCAGCCCAGTGTAAAAGCCACACAACAGATTGCGACACAAGCGCCCAAGCGCCCAATTTCAATTGGTTGTTAGAAGCCACGTCAGGTACACACACACGCACACATACACACACACACACACACACACCTGACTCCACGGCGGAGAGAGAGAGGCTACTACACCCCCACTCAGATGAGCCTCCATCAGAGAGAGAGAGGGGGGGAGAGAGAGAGAGGGGGGGGGGGGGAGAGAGAGAGAGAGAGAGAGAGAGAGAGAGAGAGAGAGAGAGAGAGAGAGAGAGAGAGAGAGAGAGAGAGAGAGAGAGAGAGAGAAGAGAGAGAAGAGAGAGAGAGAGAGAGAGAGAGAGAGAGAGAGAGAGAGAGAGAGAGAGAGAGAGAGAGAGAGAGAGAGAGAGAGAGAGAGAGAGAGAGTGAGAGTGAGAGAGAGTTTCCCTCTGAGCGCTCCAAACATTTACAGTCTCCTGCTAACATCTTCTTGTAGATTTCTGGAGTGTAAGCGTCTGTTATCTGACGGTGTGTGTGTGTTTTGTTGAGGCATAGACAGTGACATTCATGCATATTCATTCAATTAAAACAATCAAGTGCCTCTTTTTGATTTCCACTATAAACTCTCGACACAAGTGGTGTTTCAGAAACAACACACTTCTTCAAGCCGCAGCGAGAGGGACATTCACTCTATCTCTTAATTAAAGATCATATCACACCCTTTTCTTCACAAGGGAAGAAAATTTCACTTCAAAGAAAGAGTGAGAAAAATTATTTCTGTGAGTTCACCAACTGAAAATGAGGCAAAGTTATTTGCCTGAGAAAGATTGACGTTTTTAATATCCAGTGCAGCGTCTCCGTCTGAAGGAAAAACACTGCCGAGCAGAATCCTCATTACCCAGAAAACAATGCGTAATTAAAGTAATCATGATTAATTACCATTCCCTCACCATTTGCACATCTGCTTAATTATAAGTTTGGAAAATTCCTCCACATCTGAATTCAGATTTGTGTGATGCTTGTTCTGATGTTTCTGGAGATCCACAGCTGGACGTTCATCCCTCGTTTAATTACACAGAAGCGCTTGAGAATTGCGTGTCATTGCAGGGAGAAATCGGGCTAAACGTCTTCATCACGCAAGCGCTGCTGAGACGCAGTAAACAGTGACGGGCAGAGATGGAGTGTTTTCCTCCGTGCTTCATAAAGGGCTCGCGTTTGCAGACGTGCGGGACTACAGGAGGAACATGTTCTAGTCCCCGGAGACGGACCCTCGCAGGACAAGCGGGACGCTAACCGTGTCAAAGCAGGGCAATAATTAAGAGAAAAGAGAGAGCTCGTTTAAAAGGGCTAAATCATGGCTGTACCTTAATTATGTTGCCTTACCTTACTCAGGGGATTGCCATGGATTTCCTTTTCAGAAATCTCTGGCTCATTAGCAAACAGACACTTTTGAAAAACAGCACAAAAACCCCCCTGATGCCCGTGACGTGATTGACAGGTCAGGTTTCCTGACGTCATTATTTTCGTGTTGTCGTAGAGGAGAGGTTGCCACTAGATTGCACAATCCATTCAAGAATTAAAGCGTTGAAGCGTTGAACACATATAAGAAGCTTGTGTGCAGGAGCGCCGGTAATGATAGCCGCTTCAGAAAGCGGATGTTCAGATGCTCATTACACCGACACTGACGTGCTGGAAACACACTCGGCTTTAAGATGTAATTTGAGCTGCATTAACTCTGTGTTTATTCTGAAGAAATAAAACCAAATGTTTGTATCTCATAAAGGGATAGTTTGTTTCACACCCTATTTCTTCTGTGGAACAAAAAACTTAAAACTTAAATTTCTGAGAAATTTTTGTCCATACAGAGAAAGTCAGTGTTTTCAGTTCCCAACGTTCTTCAAGATAACCCAGCAGAAGGTAAAGTTTCCATTTTCAGGTGAACTAACCCTTTATTGTCCTTTAATCAGTTTGTACCTTTCCTAATGCAACACTAACGGAAGGGTTAACCAGTTAGTGCGTCACAACCCAGGCGGGGAGAATGTCTTCAGTCAGTGTAACGTTGGCCGGTCCTGAGCTGTGCGTCACGACCCAGGCGGGGAGAATTGTAACGTGGGCCCGTCCTGGGCTGTGCGTCACGACCCAGGCGGGGAGAATTGTAATGTGGGCCCGTCCTGGGCTGTGCGTCACGACCCAGGCGGGTAGAGAATTGTAATGGTGGGCCCGTCCTGGGCTGTGCGTCACGACCCAGGCGGGGAGAACTGTAACGTGGGCCCGTCCTGAGCTGTGCGTCACGACCCAGGCGGGGAGAATTGTAACGTGGGCCCGTCCTGGGCTGTGCGTCATGACCCAGGCGGGGGGAGAATTGTAACGTGGGTCAGTCCTGAGCTGTCCGTCACGACCCAGGGGGGGAGAATTGTAACGTAGGTCAGTCCTGAGCTGTGCGTCACGACCCAGGCGGGGAGAATTGTAACGTGGGCCGCCTGGCTGTGCGTCATGACCCAGGCGGGGGAGAATTGTAACGCGGGTCAGTCCTGAGCTGTCCGTCACGACCCAGGGGGGAGAATTGTAACGTAGGTCAGTCCTGAGCGTGCGTTCACGACCCAGGCGGGAGAATTGTAACGTGGGTCAGTCCTGAGCTGTCCGTCATGACCCAGGCGGGGAAATTTAGCGTGGGTCAGTCTAGGCTGTGCGTCCACGACCCAGGCGGGGAGAATGTCGAGGGCGGCAGTAAGTGGAGGGTTCAGCTTGTAATCATCCGCCGCTGCTCGTCGCGGTTGATAGTGTTGGCTGTTGTAAGGCAGAGGGTTTAAAGTTAATCAGCACATAAATGTCAGAAGGCTTCTCTCACACACGCTAGTGTTCTGCTCGCGCTCTCACACAATGCGTCCTCGCTGTGTCACCGCTTCTGAGGGCCAGCACTCACATCTATTCTCTGAGTGCGCCGGCGTAATCAAGTGTGACCGCGAGCGACTGAGCTCTTTAATTAGAGAGACACGCATTCATTATTTATCCTCTTCTCAGAGGAGATTAGCTGGAGCCGATGCTTTGTGGGAGAGATATAGAGCTGCATGTACCTGAGACGGGCGGCTCCAGAACCCATGCTGACATCGACCCAGGCTCTGAAACTAACGCTTCCTCCAGACACATACAGTGTCACACAGTCTGGTGTGTCGATCAGGTGCGTTCACGTCTACTACACGTGTGTGTTCATATTCAGCTCAGAACTGAAGCACACTGTTAGAGGAGGTTTTTAATTAAAATAAATGAATCGATGTGAAGGTTCTAATGAGCAGATGCTAACAGTGGTATTTAAAATGCTCTCATTAAACCGTCTGAAGAGCTTTTGATGGCAGTGTGTGTCGGGTCACATCCTCTGGCCGATGAAAGAGGAGCTCGAGAAGATCGTGCGGTTCGTTTAGTGAGAGCATCCAAAGCGCCGAACGACCCAGGCCTTTGAAGCTCTTCTGCTGGCTCGATATCCGCTCGATGGGCCAACACAGGGATCCAGGGAAACTTTACCCAGCGGCTTTTGAAGTCACGTTGTTTGTGCCACAGAATCCATTCATTTAGCTGAATATCTTTATGATTTGACTGGCTTTTGTGTCGCCTGAAAACAGAGGAACTAAAGTTATGGTATATTTGCTTTGAAAGTGAGTGTGGCTGCTAGAAAACCCATGTGAATCTGCTATCTGATGCACATCAATACATCAGGTCTTTTTTTAGTGTTAGATGTGGGTTAGATTCAAGCGGCAGACTAACAAGCGTGAAGAAACCAACCAACAGAGAAACAGAGTAACCCAGCTGGGTTTATCGCACCTTCTCCACTGGTTGGCAGAACTTTGACCTTAGCGTGTTCCTTTGCTCATTTACAGAATCAGTGGGACCCAATTAAACTCGTGAGGAAGATGTGAGCCGCTCATGCCAACAGCTCCGCTCCACCTGGACAGAAGAACATGTTCAGAAGTGGGTTACTCTCAGAAGGCTCAGTTCTGGGCCTCGCTGGAGCCTGGGTTGTTCAGCAGCCGTAGAGAGAGCAATTACCTTTCTGTCTCGGCCCTGACATGTCTTAAAGAGACCAGTATATAGCAGCTATCCCTAACCCTCATTGTAATTATGAGGTGAGTCTGTGTGTGTGTGTGGTGTGTGTGTGTGTGTGTGTGTGTGTGTGTGTGTGTGTGTGTGTGTGTGTGTGTGTGTGTGTGTGTGTGTGTGTGTGGTGTGTGTGTGTGTGTGTGTGTGCGCGCATGCGTGTGCATGTGCGTGTGTGTGTGTGTGATGTTTTTCACACCAGGTAAAGACTTGTTCTCTAATCTGAAATAAAGGTAATCACTGACGAACCATTTATTTCTTGCGAGAATGTCTCTCGTCCAGTCTCTGTTTGTCCTGTTACTGAAGATGTGCTCCAGTCATGAAGCTCATCATCTGAAGCTGCCACACATGATGATGACCCAGCAGATCTACGTCATCATGGGTTTCCAGAAGCTTTCGAATCACTGGCACACAGAATTCAGGCTTTTCTCGGGGCAAAACTGGTCCATTGCAGTTTTAGAGAAGTGTACCTCATGAACTGTGTACACACACAGGACAGACTTAATCTCTCAGGACACAAGCGTTAATGAGAGAGAGACAGCGAGAGGGAAGACAGCTTTCTGAGGAGAAAGCCATGCATATATTTCATTCAGCAATTCATTTTTTTTTTCTTCCCTTGAACCTCTCCCACAGAATAATGATCCCAAATACGCAGCAGTCACCAGCGCTCTCTGCTAAGCAGAAATTGGATTTTGGATGAATGATCACAAGGTTTACATTTCATCAAAATTCCCACGGTTTAAATTCAACCTTACAGAGTCGGAAATGAGAGCAGCTCTCGTTCACTTCACACACACACGCACACACGCACGCGCACACGCGCGCACGCGCACACACACACACACAATGATCTAAATGTTTTGCCTTTTTCCAATACTATATTTTAATTGCCATGACAATAAAGCTGATTTGATTTGAAAGATTTAATTGAACGAAGTTGAACAGAGAGAAAGAGAGAATTGTAAAGATTGTCCATATTCACTTATTCATTTAGCAAAAAGCACAGAACGTCCAGAGCGTGGACAGGTCAGCGAGAGGTTTTCTGCGAGCTGGAGAAACAGAGGGAATAAGGTTGTGTCACGGCTCCAGCATCTGTCCTGTGGCAGAGAGATGAGAAGGTGAGACGCACACATAATCATCATCTCTGACCCGCCGCTCACATTCACAGACAGCTACCGTCCTGTAGATCTTGCTGTAACTCATGTTTCTGAGCCTCCGCATGACATGAGTCCAGACGGGAGAACGTGTCTCTGTCACATGCAGAAGCTTTAGTCTGAATTATTCATTCAGCTCACAGTCCACACAAACATGAGGAGAGTCCGGCTCCATCTGTCCCGTCCTTCCTCATCCGCAAGAGTTGGGTCGGGGGCTTTACAGTCTGGAGCATTTCTTTTTTACAAGTTTGACTTGTCCTAAGAAAACCTCACACACAAATAAGCCAAATAAGACTTATTTCCCTAAGAAAAGCATGTGGAAGGATAAATAAGGTCTGTTCCACTTGCCATTGAAACAATGTGCTATTAAAACTACAAGAAAGTGTTCAATTACATAGGGATGATGTGTTTACTGACAGCTCGAGACTCCAGCTCACTCTGAGAGCCAATTACTCCATCTTGGGAAATACATAACTAAAGTCTGGCAGGTCTGGGGCATAAAAATAAAGCACTTCCCTTCTTCTCTCACGTCAGATTCTTTCTTCAATGATGTACTGCTGAATTTCACAAATAAACCAAAACCTTGAAAACATAAAATATTCCTGATATATTTTGACATTATGCATCTTATTTTGATTAGAGGTTTTAGTCTGCAGTTTCCAAATAAACCTCTTGAGGCAGTAGAGCAGTCTAAACAATCACAGTAAAGAATGTTCTGGAAAATATAAATCACACTGAATAATTCTTTAATATGTTTGAAGTTGAATGGACGTCGGATATCATAGTGTTGAGGGGTGGATTTGAAGACGGAAATACAGAGTGATTCCCAAAAAGGAGGTTAAAAAAGGCAGAAAAACAAAGTGTTTTTGGTTTTCATTAACAGTAGTTTAACACCCTGAACGTTGAGACACAAATTGAGTGATAATTTGCAAGAGAGACGCATTAATTGATGATGTGTGATCGTCATTACAGATCCCAGATGTATGAATTCATGAGACAGCTGACATTTACACATACTCCATTAAAGAGATACTAAACACCGACTAAACACCGGCGACATGTTATGCCTAAATTTATATACGATTAACTAACTGTATTTTTCTTTGTACATTTCTGAAATGCATTTTCTGTAAAGCTGCTTTGAGACAATGTGTATTGTGAAAAGCGCTATACAAATAAACTTGAATTGAATTGAATTGAATTGAGATACTCTACTGGTTTTTCATATTAAAACTATTGTTTATTTGTTCTGCTGAACACAAAGGAAGATATTTGGAAGAAAACAGATCTCATTCCCCATTGACTACCATAGTATTTATTTTTTCCTACTATGGTGGTCAATGGGGAATGAGATCTGTTTTCTTCCAAATATCTTCCTTTGTGTTCAGCAGAACAAATAAACACATAGAGGTGTTTTGGTTGGGATGATCAATCACAGACTCCTGATTCATTTAAGAGTATACGTTGAGATTTATTAATAACTTCCATAGTCGCGTCCTGCCACCACACGCACCATGCCAATTAACCCCTCACTCTCTGCACATGTGCAAACATATAGTAGACAGGGTTGCCACTACTTCATAAAACCAGCCACTATCATTACATCTTCCCTTTTTTTTTTTTTTTTTTTTTTTTTTTTTTTTTACACATTTACATTACACAAACATTTAAACTTTGAATCAAAATACAAACATGATTTGACATAAAATTACACCCATCTAATGATCTCAGTCTTTTGCAACAAATCTGCAGGACCATTTCAACTTTCAGCATGCACGTTTCAATAAGTCTTTCAATAAGTCTTTTGCAACAAGTCTCTGTCAGGACTATTTCATCTTTCAGCATGTTTCAATAAGTCTTTCAGGGCATTTCCGTTCACGAACAGATCTTCTCAACGGTATCTCAATCGTTTCAGGTTGTTCTACTTCAGCAGCTAAATCTTTCAAAAGATGTTGACGATTCCTCCTTAACACAATACCACTTGTAGTTTCAATATTATAGGACCTTGGTTGAATTTGTTCAAGTACAATGCCTTTCTGATTCCAGGTATTAGTCTTATCTTTAAATCTGACCTCCTCACCAGCACGCAGTTCAGGCAAATGACGAGTTCCTTTATCATAATAGACCTTTTGCTTAGCCTTTTGTTGTTCTTTGAATTCTTTAACTTTCACGCTGCCTTCTGTCACTAGAAGATCCTCAGACATAGGTAAATTAGAACGAAGACGTCGTCCCATCAAAAGATATGCCGGCGAGTTTCCACACTCAAGAGGGGTACTACGATAAGCAAGCAGTCCCATGTAAAAACTACTTCCACCATCGCTTGCCTTTTGCATCAACTTTTTCACAACTCCAACTGACTTTTCCACAAGTCCATTAGACTGGGGAAAATATGGACTTGATGTTGTATGTCTGAAGTCCCAGTCTTTTGAAAAACTCTGGAAACTAGCATTAACAAATTGAGGGCCATTATCAGTGAAAACTTCACTTGGTACTCCATGTCGAGCAAAGATTGATTTCAGGCATGAAATAACATTTTCTGCCGTAGTTGTGCTTAACACACACACTTCTGGATAACATGAATATAATCCGTAACCAAGAGGTAATTTTTCCCCTGACATGTGAACAGGTCTGCACCTACTTTTTGGTATGGTCTTTCAGGTACCGGATGCGACATTAGTGGCTCTCTTGGATTATTGGATTGATATCTGGCACATGTCTGACACTTGGACACTTCTATTGTGATGTCCTGATTAATTCCAGGCCAATACATGACTTCACGAGCTCTTTTTTTACATTTCTCAATTCCCAAATGGCCTTCATGGATTTTGTTCAACATCTCACGTCTCAGACTTTTTGGAATCACTATTTTATTTCCTTTATACAGAATTCCATTACAGACAGACAATTCAGACCTGCAGTTCCAAAATTCATGAACTTCTGCACCACAATTTTGCTTCACATCTGGCCAACCATTCATGACATAGTATCTCACCTGAGTGAGTGTCTGATCTTGTTCTGTCTCTTGACAGATCAGTTTCATTTTGGAATCAGCAACAGGTAAAGCTTCAACGATCATATTTACATATGCTTGAATGTCCTCAGTCATCTTTCCACTCGAAGGTGTAGTTGGATCTACGGCCTGGACAAGGTGTCTGCCACAAACATTAATTTACCTGGTGTATAAAACACAGTTAATGCATAGCGTTGCAATCTGATCATCATTCTTTGGATTCTCAATGGGCAATCATTAACAATTTGAGGGTAAGTAAACGATGATAGAATTTTCATTTTTGGGTGAACTAACCCTTTAACTAAGACGAGTTGATACACACCTCTCTCGTCTCAGTGTGTGCACTCGTGGAGGTGTTTGGTCGCTTCTCTTCTTGGCCCGTTTTTAATGAACAGGGCTGAGATAAGATCTAACAAAGTCTCGCCGCAAGACAGCGATTTAATGCACGCACTGAGACGAGAGAGGTGTGTATCAACTCGTCTTAGTTAAGGGAATAACATAGTTTAATATGAAAAACCAGTAGAATATCCCTTTAACACTTATCATTCGCAGGAGAGAATTAAATGGAAACAATGAATGTGTTCTACACAGGAATAAGTACACATGCTGAGCTCAATGAATGTGTGTATTTTAGCACACAACAAAATCTAAGGCTGGCTGCAATCTAAATGGTCGGACTCCTCCCGAACTGTGCCTCTGCCACCCTAAACACACCCCAAACCACACCTGTAGCTCCACCCCTAAACACACCCCAAAACACACCTGTAGCTCCACCCCTAAACACACCCCAAACCACACCTGTAGCCCCTCCCCTAAACACACCCCAAACCACACCTGTAGCTCCACCCCTAAACACACCCCAAACCACACCTGTAGCTCCACCCCTAAACACCCCAAACCACACCTGTAGCTCCACCCCTAAACAAACCCCAAACCACACCTGTAGCCCCTCCCTAAACACACCCCAAACCACACTGTAGCTCCACCCCTAAACACCCCCCAAACCACACCTGTAGCCCCTCCCTAAACACACCCCAAACCACACCTGTAGCTCCACCCCTAAACACCCCCCAAACCACACCTGTAGCTCCACCCATAAACACACCCCTAAACACCATGTAGCTCCACCTTAAACACCCCCCAAACCACACCTGTAGCTCCTCCCTAAACACACCCCAAACCACACCTGTAGCTCCACCCCTAAACACCCCCAAACCACACCTGTAGCTCCACCCCTAACCCCCCCCCCCCTAAACACCATGTAGCTCCACCCTTAAACACCCCCCAAACCACACCTGTAGCTCCTCCCTAAACATGCCCATACCACACCTGTAGCTCCACCCTAAAACACCCCCAAAGCACACATGTAGCTCCTCCCCTAAACACCCCCAAAGCACACCTGTAGATCCACCCCGAAACACCCCCAAAGCACACCTGTAGCTCCACCCCTAAACACCCCCCAAACCACACCTGTAGCTCCACCCTAAACACCCCCAAAGCACACCTGTAGCTCCTCCCCTAGCCCCACCCCAAACCACACCTGTAGCCCCTCCCCTAAACAAAGCCCAATCACAGCTGGCCTCAGCGGTCTGAAAGCTCCCTTCAAAGCAAATTGAATGATAACTACACTAACCATCACACACTGAGATTGTGATTCATAGAGAAAATGGAACATGTTAACAGGCATTAAAGGCTGAAAAGAAGGAAACAGTGCATTCGTGTGCTCCTGTAGCTCTTTAAAACAGGTGAGAGAGCAAACTACTGGACAGTTGTAGCAAACATATTCATTTCACACAGCAATGAAAGTGCAGCTAGAATAAAGAAAACACATCAATGGCCTTTTATTCACTAACTCACTTTTAAGACATGTGCCGGGTGTTTTCTGTGAAAGGAGGATTAAAAATGAGAGAGAGAGAGAGAGAGGAGAGAGAGAGAGAGAGAGAGAGAGAGAGAGAGAGAGAGAGAGAGAGAGAGAGAGAGAGAGAGAGAGAGAAGAGAGAGAGAGGTGAACGTGTGTGTTTTGTGTGTGTGTGTGTGTGTGTGTGTATGACCAGTGTGTTTAACTACTGCCCACCACAGTGACCTCAGTAATGTGTATTTGTATGTGTGTGTGTGTGTGTGTGTGTGTGTGTGTGTGTGTGTGTGTGTGTGTGTGTGTGTATGACCAGTGTGTTTAACTACTGCCCACTACAGTGACCTCAGTAAAGTGTATTTGTATGTGTGTGTGTGTGTGTGTGGGTGTGGGTGTGTTTATGTATGTTAAAACACTGTGGTATCGAATGTTCACAGATAATCTAATCTGCTACACTGTTAATTTGTACACTTGTTTTATTTTGTACATTTAAATTTAAGCTAAGTTATGTTATAATATTTTATTATTTTATTATTTTTGATGTCTTTATAATCATTATATGTGTTCTAAGCTTTGGCAATATTGTAATATGTACAGTCATGCCAACACCTTTGCCAGAGACCTTTAACACACCTTTATTTATACACTATATAGACATTCTTCATAAACATCTATTTTCTCAACTGTACATTAATAAATACACTTATCCACACAAAAACTCATGCAATCTCATAAACATAGCAAAGTATTGAATAAAAATTACAATCTTCATTTAAACATTTTTTTTTCCCACAAAAGCTCATAGATTTAACACCAGCTCGTTTTCATAATCCACTGTGCACAAAACATCATTCAAAGCCCAAATTTCAACAAATCTGTCCATATTATTCATTAGTTTAAAATATGCAAACTCTGCCTTGATTCTAGATGCTATAAGAGCCTTTAAGACCACCTCAGGACCTACTTCCCCCTCTCCTTTCTGTTTCCTTTTCCTTGTTAACCATATTGCCATCTTTGCTCCTCCAACCACAAAATTAATTAACGAGATTTTTTTCCTATCTGATGCAACATACTTTGGTCCAAAGATAAAAAATTCGTTGTTAAATCCTACCCCAAAATCTCTAAACCACCCATCTAATATCTGAAACAATCCTCTCAATCTTAAACAACTTAAAAACAAATGATCTACTGACTCTTCAGTGCCACAAACAGGACATTCCTTCCCTACAGTGGGGTCAATGTGTGCCACATGCCTGTTTGTAGCTACCGCCCAGTGAACAAGCCTCCACTGGAGATCCGCAGTGCGTTTCTCTATGGGAGGCTTGTACAGGGATCTCCAGCAGTACCTAGGGGAAGAGCCTGGCCCCAACACATCTGACCACTTTGTCTCTGACAATCTTTGAGCACATTATAATGGGACACCTTCACGCAAATATTGTACAGTGCCTTTTTTGAGACAGTCTCAAAACCTTCCATCACAGGAGTCCGGAAATGTAGAAGAGAACCTTCCTCTGGCTCTTCATCCACCGCTGCTGAAACTTCCACTTGGGGAAAAAGACTCTCTCCATTCTGTTCAGGAACCTCTTTTCTCTCTGAGCTTTGTCTGAAGACAGAAGGCAATGCAGAAAACAATTCCCTCCATTATTCTTGTTATTATCCTTATGGACTTGATACCCGTCTTACTGCACATCTCCTCTGGACTCTTCCAGTTTTCACCAGTCTTTAGGTCAGCGATTCTTGTACACCTCGCTCTTGCCATCACGTTCTGAATGCTCCTGGGCTCCAGTGCCTGTGCTGGTATCAGCGGGTTATTAAAAAGAGGTTCATTATCTGTCCAAAGTCCAATGTTTGAGAGAACTCTCTTAACCTTAAAAGTTGAAGTCCATGCTCTCAGAACTGCCTTGTAGAAAGGAGAAACATTCCTCAAGTCCATGTTGGCCAATTTGATCAAAAACAATTGCACATCATACTTGAAAATGTTCATTGTCCTCAACACAGCACGCGCTGTATCAGCCCAGCACGGCTCCGCATACAGCAATCTTTGTGCTGCCTGAAGTCGGAATGTCTTTACTCTGTTCTTAATGTCCATCAGGCCTTGTCCTCCCTCTTGAACAGGTAGGAAAAGTACAGCAGATTTTTTTCAATGCTGCCCATCCCAGAAAAAGTCAATTAGTTTTCTTTGGAGTTCATCAACGACACTTTCCGGGGGATCCAGAACGTTCATTTTGTGCCATAATGCAGATGCAGCCAGATTATTGGTGACCAAAACCCTACCCCTGTACGACAGCTGGGGCAGCACCCACGACCATCGAGACAATCGGGCACACATCTTCTCCACCATACCCTCCCAGTTCTTCTGCCTATACTGATCTGTTCCTAAAAACACTCCCAACATCTTCAAACCCCCTCTTCCCCATGTAACTCCCCCTGGAAGCACAGGGGGCGCCCTTCCCTGCCAGTCTCCTAATAAATATCCTTCACTCTTTTCCCAATTTACTTTAGCTGACGAAGCCTTTTCGTAAATATTTAATAATTCATTACATCTTTATCACTTCTTATAAAAACAGTGATGTCATCAGCATAGGCCGAAAGAGTGATTGGCCTGTTTTCACAACCTTTCACTAAAAAACCTTGTAATTTCTTCCTAAGTTTATATAGTAAAGGCTCAATTGCTAGTGAGTACAACTGCCCTGACAAAGGACATCCTTGTCTTATACCCCTATGAACTAAAACTGGATAACTCAGCCCACCTCCAACCTTTAACAATGCAGAAGCTCCAGTATATAACAGTTTGATCCAAGAGATAAAATTCTCACCAAAACCAAAAGCTTTAAGAGTCTCAAATAAATAAAAATGATCCACTTTATCAAAAGCTTTCTCTTGATCAATTGACAGAAAACCCATATCCTCATTACCAGCAGTTGCTAAATTCATTATATCACGCACAAGATAGAGATTGTCCATTATTGTTCTTTTTGGCACACAATACGTTTGGAAATCATTAATAACATACTCTAAAAAATATTTTAATCTATTTGCAAGACACTTAGCTAGAATTTTATAATCAGTACACAGTAAGGCCACTGGTCTCCAGTTTTTTAACAGTCCTAGGTCACCTTTTTTTGGTAATAAAGATAGAACTGCTCTTCTACAACTAGTTGGCAGTTCATTTTTCCTATGAGAAAGTCTAAAAACATCAAGTATATCATCTTTTAAGATAGTCCAGAATTGCTTATAGAACTCAGAAGGAAGTCCATCAATGCCAGGGGACCGACCATTGGATAGTTTCTTTACCGCCTCTGATATTTCATCCAGTTGGATATCGGCATCAAGCCATCGTCTCTGATCATCATTGATCTTTGGTAGGTCTCTTAATAGGTCTTCCATGCAATTAATGTCACAGTCTCTTGCTTTGAATAAATCAGTATAAAAGTTCTTTGCATGATTCCTCATTTCTTTTGGATTAGTTGTTAAAGTCCCATCTGGTAGCTTCAAATGTAACATAAGTTTTCTTTCTCCTTCTTTCCTCTCCAAGTTGAAAAAAAAAGAGCTCGGAGCATCCATTTCTCGTAATGAAGAAAAACGGGCTCTTATTAAAGCACCTTTTGCTCTTTCATTGAACAAAGAAGCCAAAACAGTCTTTTTTTTCTCTTAATTGTTCCACTTCTTCTGCATTTTCTTCAATAATTCCTTTTTCGATTTCAGTTATCTCTTTTTCAAGTATTTTAATAGTGTTCTTTACATGGCTTTTTGAGTGGGCTGTATAGTTCTGGCAGAAAATTCTTATTTGTGCTTTTCCAATCTCCCACCATTGCACTAAATCTTCATAATCATTTTTTTGTTTTTGCCATTTAGACCAAAATAACCCAAATTTTTCACAAAATACAGCATCATGTAACAGATTCAAATTAAAATGCCAATAATAACTACAACGCTGTGACTTTTTTAAACTCATTTCAATCATGCACAAATGATGGTCAGTAAAACCATTTGGAAAAATATTAGCTTTTAAAACTCTATTAGAATTATTTTTACTTAAATAAAACCTATCCAACCTTGCAGCACTAATATGATCATGAGAGGCTTTAACCCATGTATATTGTTTCACTGTTGGACGTTTCTCCCTCCATACATCAGACAATTCATATTTCCTTATAATACTGCTTAAAGAAATAGCAGACTGAGGATACGGTTTTTCACCATTTCGGTCTAATGTAAAATCTAAGGTACAATTCCAGTAACCCCCAAGAACCATACATTCATTATCAATTTTTATTTTTTTTAAATCACACGATAATTTTGTAAAAAATTCTACCCTTTCTGCTCCATTATTTGGCGAGTAAACATTCATAAAAAGAAATGGAAACCCCATTAGCTCCACTTGTACAATCAGAATTCTGCCCTTATCCATCTCATAAGAAGATACACCAGTCATATTGAGCTTCTTTGAAAACAGAATTGCAACACCTCCACTGAGATTCGAGCCATGACTTAGAAAGATCTCACCCTCCCACCGCATCTTACACTCTACTTCATTACCTAGATCACTATGGGTTTCTTGCAAAAAAATTATATCCATATGTTTGTTTTGAATCAATTCATACAAAGCGGCTCTTTTTCTATAATCCCTTCCTCCATTGATATTAATTGTCCCTATTTTTATGCTCTCCATAAAAAGAGAAAAAAGAGAAAGACAAACAATCAGAAGAGAAAAAAAAGAAAACAACACCCTTTGTGACTTAACCATTATGTATATTTCTTTTTAACCCAGTCTTTCCCTTTCCGTAATTTTGTCACAATTTTTTTCAGTCTAAATCTTTTCCTTCAGCTCAGTTCTTCAAATCCCACACTTTTCTGTATTTTAACTACCGATCTCACGAATGTTTCAACATCAGGAAAAAAACTCTTGACATCAAAAGTCTTTCCAAAAGTTTCATCCAAGAATTCATTGATTTCATTCACTGTATATAACTGATCATCACCACTCTGAGAAGTAAAGTCAGACATTTCTGAAAGACTGTCTTCATCACCCATCTCCTCCATTTCATCATCTCTATCACCAACCTCTCTAGCACCTTCATGATCATTCCTGTGTCCAGTTTCAACTTCACATTGAGGAACAATCACCTCAGTTTCCTCAACTCTCTCAACACAATGTTTTTCAACTGTTTCTTCATAACTCACATCCTGGTTGTTCTTTGTTTGTGTTTCATTCCCTTCTGATTCATTTCCCTTCTTTTCCGTTTCATCTAAATTCCTTCCTACACTGTCCTCTTTCTCACCATCAGTCTCTTTTGACCCACTCGGCCCAGCGACTCCATTTAACCCACTCGGTCCTGCTACTTCGTTGTCCAACTCGTTTTCAGTGTTCGTTTTATTAGGGCACGCATTTTTTTTGTGCCCTATTTCACCGCATTCAAAACATTTTAAACTCCCGGCACTGGCATAAAGCATGTAGGACTTGCCTTCAAACAGAACTCGAAAGGAAATGTCAAGAGCCGCTGAATCTAAAAACATAAACACTTGGCGTCTAAAAGACATGACATGTTTCAGTGACTCGTTTTTACATCCTAGCGGAACCGTTTTAATTCCACTAGCTATTTTACCAAATCTCAACAATTCCTTTTCTATGTCTTGATTTGGTATAAAAGGGGGACAGTTCGAGATTGTTACACGGCTCGATTGAGACACCAGCGGGGAAATAACAGTATAGACGTCACTCACCCAAATGCCGCTCTCAACCAGCCGACTAGTTAAGTTCCATTCCTTCAGAAAGACCACGACGGCCTTATTCATCCGTGAAGCTGAAACAACGTTGTCGTACCCCACCTGTTCTCCTATCGCCACGAGCACTTCTTCCACTGACACGCCGGCCTCAGGTACACATCTAACGCCATGACGGAGTGAGAGAAAGGAGTCACACCCTCTCGGGCGAGCCTCCATCTCAAACACCCGCCACGCGATCAAACCAAGAAAAACCACTCACCTAAAGCTATCTTAAGAAAAAACCTAAAGGAAAAAACGCTTTGCAAACAATAAAGGAAAAAAATAAATAACCTTCAGAAAAACATAGAAGAAAAGAAAAGAAGGAAAACCATTTAAATCGCTCCTCTCACCCGTGAGAAACTCACACACCCCAAACTATATTTATACTATACTTATACAAACTATACTTATATATATATATATATAATCCCAAATTTAAAAGACCTGAATGAAATTTCTAAATTAAAGTTTCTCCTGGGAGAAGGAGACAGAACTTATCTTGCTGCCCAATATGTACAAACATGCCACAACTTGAGGGGCAATGAGTGACCGACACACACACACACACACACACACACACACACACACACACACACACACACACACACACACACACACACACACACACACACACACACACACACACACACACACACACACACACACACACACACACACACACACACACACACACACACACACACACACACACACACACACACACACACACACACACACAAATATATCCAAACATTGTGTTAAATGTTTTTGTATATGTGTATTTTATATATAATATAAATATTTTATTTATTTTGTTGTTTCAACTTGTATTCAATAAGCTTTGCATTGAATGCATTGAATTGAAAGAACTTGACATGACAGAGAGACAGAGGACAGAGAGACAGAGAGACAGGAGGACAGAGAGACATGAGAGGACAGAGAGACAGAGAGACAGAGAGACAGGAGGACAGAGAGACAGGAGGACAGAGAGACATAGAGACAGGAGGACAGAGAGACAGGAGGACAGAGAGACAGGAGGACAGAGAGACAGGAGGACAGAGAGACATAGAGACAGGAGGACAGAGAGACAGGAGGACAGAGAGACAGAGAGACAGAGGACAGGAGACAGAGAGACAGAGAGACAGAGAGACAGAGAGACAGGAGGACAGAAGACAAGAGACAGGAGGACAGAGAGACAGAGAGGACAGGAGGACAGAGAGACAGGAGGACAGAGAGACAGAGAGACAGGAGGACAGAGAGACAGAGAGAGAGGAGGACAGAGAGACAGAGGCAAACAGTCTCTGCTTATCAGAAAAATCACAACAGATGTCAGCTCTTCTGTTAGAATTGTAGCTCCATGCATCAATGCATACTAGAATACTAGAGGAAAAAACTCAGAGAGAGACACCATCACTCACAGGAATTAGCAGAACTAACAGAAGTAGCAGACCTAGCAGAACTAACAACTAGCAGAACTAGCAGAACTAACAGAACTAGCAGAACTAACTGAACTAACAGAACTAGCAGAACTAACTGAACTAAGTAGCAGAAGTAGCAGAACTAGCAGAACTAACAGAAGTAGCAGAACTAGAAGAACTAGCAGAACTAGCAGAACTAACAGAACTAGCAGAACTAACTGAACTAACCAGACTGATCTCATGAAATAGCGTATGTATGACACGCCAATTCGTATTTCCATTTTTGGCGTGCTATCAACACGCATAATCGCTTTTCAGCGTGTTTATGAACGCCGTTGACTTAACGTACATTACTGTATATATAAATATATGACCTACCCCAACCCCCGTCCCTAAACCTACCCGTCACTGGGGTTAATAGCATTTATTAGTCTTCCCCTACCATCCTAGGAAAAAAAATATCGCTCGCCAGATGTAGATCTACGTTTTTCTTTGTTTTTCTCGGACATTTAATGGCGTGTACATACACGTGGAATCACTCGGACATTTAACGGCGTAGATATACACGCTTACACGCAGATAGCTCAAAATGCGTATAGATAACACGGCACTTGATTTGAAAGTGGCGTGTATGTTTATGCAAAAGCATAACGCATAAACATATCAACACGCATAATAGCTTTTCAGCATGTTTATGAACACGGTTGACTTAACGTTACAGTACTGTATATATAAATATATGACCTACCCCAAAGCCGTCCCTAAACCTACCCGTCACTGGTTAATACCATTTATGAGTCTTTCCCTGACATCATGACTTTTGCGTAAACATACACGCCACTTTCAAGTCAAGTGGCGTGTTATTTATACGCATTTTGAGCTATCCGCGTGTACGCGTGTATATCTACGCCGTTATGTCCAAATGATTCCGCGTGTATGTACACCCGTTAAAAATATGACCGAAATAAAGCCAAATTTTGATATACATCTTGGGGAGCGATATTTTTCTTACTAGGATGGTAGGGAAAGACTCATAAATGGTATTAACCAGTGACGGGTAGGTTTAGGGACGGGGTTGGGGTAGGTCATATATTTATATATACAGTAATGTAACGTTAAGTCAACGGCGTTCATAAACACGCTGAAAAGCGATTTTGCGTGTTGATAGCACGCCAAAAATGGAAATAAGAATTGGCGTGTCATACATACGCAGTTTCATGAGATCAGTCTGCATGTTGAACTAACAGAAGTAGCAGAACTAGCGGAACTAACTGAACTAGCAGAACTAGCAGAAGTAGCAGAACTAACTGAACTAGCCAACATGACATCATGACTTTTGCGTTAACATACACGCCACTTTCAAGTCAAGTGGCGTGTTATTTATACGCATTTTGAGCTATCCGCGTGTATGCGTGTATATCAACGCCGTTATGTCCGAGTGATTCCGCGTGTATGTACACGCTGTTATAAATCCGAGCGAAATAAAGCCAAATTTTGATATACATCTGGGGGAGCGATATTTTTCTTTCTAGGATGGTAGGGAAAGACTCATAAATGGTATTAATCAGTGACGGGTAGGTTTAGGGACGGGGTTGGGGTAGTTCATATATTTATATATACAGTAATGTAACGTTAAGTCAACGGCGTTCATAAACACGCTGAAAAGCGATTATGCGTGTTGATAACACGCCAAAAATGGAAATACGAATTGGCGTGTCATACATACGCAGTTTCATGAGATCAGTCTGGAACTAGCAGAACTAACAGAAGTAGCAGAACTAGCAGAACTAACTTAACTAGCAGAACTAGCAGAACTAACAGAACTAGCAGAACTAGCAGAACTAGCAGAACTAACTTAACTAGCAGAACTAGCAGAACTAACAGAAATAGCAGAACTAGCAGAACTAACATAACTAGCAGGACTACTAGAACTTCTACTAGAACTTCACACGTGAAGTCTTCAACCTGACTGTATGGATCTCTGACCTGAATGTGGTTCTTAGAATCCAGAACTCATGCACTCGCACTCCATCAAGATGGAGGATCCTGTGTAATTAATGAAGAACACTTTTAAAACGGCTCTTCATTTGGCCGGGCTTCACTAATGAGCTCTAAATATAACCGCAGGAGACGTTCCTCCACACTGGCCGCTCATTTATTTAAAACTGCTCTGAGTTAAGAGGAAAAGTGCGTCCTCATCACAAAGCCCGACACACACCAGGACGACAGCGAAGCACACAAGCTCTCAACTTTACTTCAGTTCCCCTCAAAAAGAGTTTCTGTCTCCTGCGGCTGCTCGTGTCTCCTGAACACACTCCAGTTCCTGATCAACTAGAAGATTCTGGATAAACGAGACATTGTGGGAAATATTAAACAACATAAGTGTGTTCCTGAAAATCCCGTTCCTTGTAACGACTCCCATCATCACAGGGCTGTTCTCCTGCACGTATGTCATGTGTGTGTGTGTAGGTGTGTGTGTGTGTGTGTGTGTGTGTGTGTGTGTGTGTGTGTGTGTGTGTGTGTGTGTGTGTGTGTGTGTGTGTGTGTGTGTGTGTGTGTGTGTGTGTGTGTGTGTGTGTGTGTGTATGTGTGTGTGTGTGTCCTCAAAGCGCCTTGTTGTGTTTGCCGCAGCATTCAGTGCTGCTCTGATGAGGCTCTCATCAGAAAGTAAGCTTTTCTCATGTCCTGCTTTTCTCTTTTTGATGACACATTGTCCTAGTTCTGCTAGTTCTGCTAGGTCTGCTAGTCTGCTAGGTCTGCTAGTTCTGCTAATTCTGCTAGGTCTACTAGTTCTGCTAATTCTGCTAGGTCTACTAGTTCTGCTAGGTCTACTAGTTCTGCTACTAGTGCTCTTTGATAGCAATCTTTCATTTGAAAGTCATGTGAATATTATCTGTAAAACTGCATTCTTCCATCTTAAAAATATATCTAAATTACGTCATATGCTCTCACTGACCAATGCGGAACAATTAGTTCATGCGTTCATGAGCTCAAGGCTAGATTATTGTAATGCTCTACTGCAGGGGTTCTCAAAGTCTTTATTCAAAGGTCCAAATCAGAATTTTCGTCAATGTCAAAGGTCCAAAACTGTTGGGGGGTTGGATGGGGCATGAGTAGGATTGCCAACTTTCTGAATTAAAAATAAGGAACGGGGGGTTGATAGTGACATGCCCCCACGGAAGAAAATTTTGAAAAATAACCCCTGAAATTCATACATTTTATAGCACATTATAAATGCATCTTATTAGGCAAAGTTGAATAATATATTTATTTATATTTTTATAAGTTGCACAAAAATTTGTATAGCAAAGTAGGCTTAATCTATATAGCCTACAAGACTTAACCACTCAGATATATAAAGGCTATCATGATCATTTTGCCAAAAATGAACCATGTATTTGTTTAGTTCATAATACGTTTTATTTTTAACTTAAACAAATACGTATTATACGGAACGGTTGGCAACCCATGAGGCACACAAGCACATTTGCGCACACACACGTAAGGTCGCTCTCTCCCTCTCTGCCGGTTTGGAGCTCACGAGCTCTAGATTGCAGGAGATTTGAACTAATTTGCGGGCATCAGGGAACCGCTATCAATATGCGGGAGACTCCTGGAACTTCCAGCATAGTCAGCAAATTTCCTTTGGCACAGATTTGGCGCAGATAAACAGCTGAGCTGTGGCCCAGATTAGATTGTGTTTGCCGGCACAGATATGGCCCTCATCTCCTTTGCCATAACTAAACCAAAGGAGTGCCACAACTCCACCAAGCATGAGCCAAATGATACAATTTCATGTGGCCCATATGTGAGCCTTATGCCATTTTAGTATGGTTGAGTTCTGATAAAATATAACGGCCCCTATGTGTCCCACATGCAGCTGTATGTGGTCTTAAGATGAAGACTTGGGATATCTGTGAATGCATACCTCTCTGTCCAATCATCTTTGAAAACTCTATTTTCTTCATCAACTTTTCTTTTCCTGGACAATGACATCCTCCACACCCATTCAAACGCTTACTGCGGTGAAGTGTCATGTTGCACCCCTTTTTACAGTCTATGGTTGCGCCTGATTACGTCAAAAGTCATACGCTTACTGGATGTCATGGCAACTAAATCACGGAGGAAAACTTTAAATATCTCGCCTTCGTTTTAATTTCGGACCATCTCAAAAAATAAACAAATGATTTTAACATGCATTTATCAAAGTAGGAAATCCACACTTTTAATCCCTTACACACAATTAGTGCTCTTGAAATACGAAATGGAGGCGGGTCCGGATTAAATTCCCTCCGGGTCCGGATCCGGACCAGAATCCGGACTTCGAGAAGCACTGCTCTACTGGGTGGTTGCCCTGCACGCTTAATAAACAAACTACAGCTGGTTCAAAACGCAGCCACTCGAGTTCTTACCAGAACCAGGAAGTATGACCATATTAGCCCAGTTCTGTCAACACTGCATTGGCTGCCTATTAAACATCGTATACATTTATAAACATTGCTGATTACTTACAAAGCACTAAATGGTTTAGCTCCCCAGTACTTGAGCGAGCTCTTAACGCATTAAAGTCCTTCACGTCTACTGCGATCTCAAAATTCTGGCCAGTTGATAATACCTAGAATATCTAAATCGACTGCTGGCGGTAGATCCTTTTCCTATTTAGCACCAAAACTCTCGAACAATCTTCCTGCCATTGTCCGGGAAGCAGACACAGTCTATCAGTTTAATTCTAGACTAAAAACACATCTCTTTGACCTAGCATTCACATAATACATTATCGACTTCTATAACTCAATGTTAGGCTGCATAGATTAGATCAGCCGGAACCGGGAACACTTCCCATAATTCCTGATGTACTCATTACATCATAAGAAGGATGGCGTCTACGCTAATATTAGTCTCTCTGTTTATCCCGAGGTTTACCTCAAACCGCCGGATCCAGATCTGAGGAAGGACCTGCGCCTGGACACGACGACAACGCATCCCTGAAGTGCCAGCCTCCTCAACACTGAAGGATGGACACCTCAACACACTCATCTCCACACCGGCGTGACTCCGACCCCAACCAGATGAACTGGATAAATATTGTGAAAGTTCTGATCCCATCTGACTTCTGACCTATATTGCTGCCTAACTCATAATCATTCACTGTTCGTTCGTTGGCCACTGACTGAGGACTGAGACTGAGCCTGGGTTCTCCCAAGGTATTTTCTCCATTCTGTCACTGATGTAGTTTTGGTTCCTTCACTGTTGCCTTTGGCTTTTGGCTTGTTTAGTTGGGGACATTTAATTTAAAATTTAACAATATTATTACAACATTATTTTCCTGTTATCTCTGTAAAGCTGCTTTGAACCATCTGTATTGTAAAAAGCGTTATATAAATAAAGGCAAGGCAAGGCAAGTTTATTTATATAGCACATTTCATACACAATGGTAATTCAAAGTGCTTTACATAGGAGAAAATAAAATAATCAAAACAAATAAGAATAATTAAAACAGTTTAGAATAAAAAATAAAATAAAGTACAGTAAAAACAGTCGGACTAAGTCAAGTCAAGTCAAGTCACCTTTATTTATATAGCGCTTTTTACAATACAAATTGTTTCAAAGCAGCTTTACAGAGATAACAGGAAAACAATGTTGTAATAGTATTGTTCAATTGAAAATTAAATGTCCCCAACTAAGCAAGCCAAAAGGTGAAGGCAACAGTGGCAAGGAACCAAAACTCCATCAGGTGACAGAATGGAGAAAAAAAACCTTGGGAGAATCCAGGCTCAGTCGGGGGGCCAGTCCTCCTTTGGCCAACGAATGAACAGTGTATTATTATGAGTTAGGCAGCATAATGTCAGGAGTCAGATGGGATCAGAACTTTCACAATATTATCCAGTTCATCTGGTTGGGTAGGGTCATCCGGCCGGTGAGGAGATGAGTGTGGTGAGGTGTCCATGGGCCTTCACAGCCCTGATAATGCGTGTCACTAACAGTGGCACAGTGCTCATTCAGTAAATGCACAGCTAAACAGAAGTGTTTTGAGTCTGGATTTGAATGTGACTACTGTAGGAGCACATCTGATCTCTTCTGGAAGCTGGTTCCAGCTGCGGCTGGCATAGTAGCTAAAAGCAGACTCTCCTTGCTTAGAGTGAACCCTTGGTATTTCTAACTGATGTGATCCTAATGATCTGAGTGATCTGTTGGGTTTATATTCAGTGAGCATATCTGTAATATATTGAGGTCCTAGCCCAATGAATGATTTATATACCAGTAATAATACTTTAAAATCATTCCTAAATGTAACTGGGAGCCAGTGTAAAGACCTGAGGACTGGTGTGATATGATATGTAAATAAAGTAATTCTCACTTCACCCATATTTTTCTTATTTTTCTTCTCTCTGCATCAAACCTTTGTTTGTTTCTCTCTTTCTTTCTTTGATATGTAAATAAAGTAATTCTCACTTCACCCATATTTTTCTTATTTTTCTTCTCTCTGCATCAAACCTTTGTTTGTTTCTCTCCTTCTTTCTACTGCAGCTGTTCTCTTCATTTCCCTCACTATTCCTCCATCTGTCTCACATGTAATATGGCAGAGAATATCTCTAATTATTTTCCAATCTGTTGCTACCACGACAGCAGTTTGATTGACAGATCTCAAGTTCATCTGACAGGTGACGTGCTGAGTCACAAACAACACAACACACTAAAAAACACACACAAAGTGAGCACTGAATCATCTAAGCACATATTAGAAAAGCACAAGAGAAAAAATTCATAATAAAATGTTGACATTAAATATTGATTTTTATGTGGGATGAGCTTCCCTCTTCCTGTAGAGGAAGTCTCGCTCCACCTGCACAAACACACTCGAAAGCTTCAATGTTTCCTCCAAACTAAGATTTTTCCTCACCCTAACCCTAACCCAAGCATTATACTACTGACCATAAACTAAACATGTATGTTCTGTATGATGCTACGGTTCAATAGTATGCATGCTCGCGTTCTCATGTGTCAACATGTACAGAATGCCAATAAAATACCTTGAACCTTGAATAGACAAAAGCATTTCTTCAACATGTTTTCAACTTTTAAAGTTTTAACTTCAGAATTAGGCTAGCATATTGTAAAGAACTTAATGTGTTTTATGTTTGTTCTATTTAGAATACATGGCAAATACAGTGTAGTTTCACCGTCTGCCAGCGAAGACTGTTTCCCGCATTATAACTGAACTGGAAAGGCCTTATAAAAGCTGAATTGAATTTGAATTGAAATAGCAAACAGAATTTAAAACTGCAATCTGCATTTATGCATATGAATAAACACTGAATAAATAAAAGATTACTCCATTTCCCAGAATGCCTCATCTGCCTCTACTTCCTGTGTGTTGTGGCCAATTCAATTCAAATTCACACTTACAGAATAAACCGAATTTTGCACAACCTTTTTCTAAACGCACAACAGCAGGAAAGACGTGTGACGCATGTCCTCTATCAGCCGAGCCTGAAAGCAAATGAATTAAACTGGTCAGTGGACTTTTGAAGAGCAGCCAAACTGAGGCTCGTAATGCTGTTTCCTGCTGAGCACGAGCACTTCCTGTGCATGAGCACTTCCTGTGCAGATGAGCACTTCCTGTGCAGATGAGCACTTCCTGTGCAGACGAGCACTTCCTGTGCACGAGCACTTCCTGAGCACGAGCACTTCCTGAGCACGAGCACTTCCTGTGCAGACGAGCACTTCCTGTGCAGACGAGCACTTCCTGTGCACGAGCACTTCCTGAGCACGAGCACTTCCCGTGCAGATGACCACTTCCTGAGCACGAGCACTTCCTGTGCAGATGAGCACTTCCTGTGCAAGAGCACTTCCTGTGCACTTCCTGACCAGATGAGCACTTCCTGTGCACAAGCACTTCCTGAGCAGATGAGCATTTCCTGTGCAAGAGCACTTCCTGTGCACTAGCACTTCCTGTGCAGACGAGCACTTCCTTCTGCACGAGCACTTCCTGTGCACGAGCACTTCCTGTGCAAGAGCACTTCCTGTGCAGACGGGCACCTCCTTCTGAACGAGCACTTCCTGTGCAGATGAGCACTTCCTGTGCACGAGCACTTCCTGTGCAGACGAGCACTTCCTTCTGCACAAGCACTTCCTGTGCAGATGAGCACTTCCTGTGCACGAGCACTTCCTGTGCACAAGCACTTCCTGTGCCCGAGCACTTCCTGTGCCGAGCACTTCCTGTGCAGCTCAATATGAGACTAATGAAGTTTATTGCCGCCGTCACTGACAGACCTCATCAATGAAGGATCACGATCGCAACCCTGACACACACAATCCATCAACACTCACACATTTCAGATCAGATCCGAACTATAAAACACGTGTAACATTAAAAACTCAGTTCTCTGAATGCTTAGCGCAGTCCAGTTCAGCTTCTGGAGGACCCGAAACACCTGCCGGACCCCGGGGTCTGAGCTGTGGGAGCGCTGGCCTCCAGGAGACGGACCCGACACACCTGCCGGACCCCGGGGTCTGAGCTGTGGGAGCGCTGGCCTCCAGGAGCCGGACCCGGCGGATCAGACGAGCTCATCTTACCTGTGACGGACAGATCCGTGGTCCTCCTCACCACAAAACTCCCAAACTGTAGTTCACAGGTGTAATTCCCAATGTCGTCTTCCCGCACGTCTTTGATGGAGAGCACATCTACCTTCCTGACGACACTCGGCCTCCACTGCTTCACCCGGCATTCCTGCATCCAGAAACAGATCCGTGTTTAATGCAGCTGGGATCTCATTTCGCTGGAATGACAAATTAATGAATTGTCTTCAAGTGGGCGGCTTTCAATGATGTCTACAGACTGCAGCGTTACTGATTTCACACTTGACAATGTTGTGACAACAGCTAGAATTTCATCTATGAATTGTTGCCTTGGCAATGCCTGCCAAAATGCATGTCAATCATTTATTTACCACCTATTATTTCCATGTAGATGAGCAGATGAGTTCATTATTAAAGCAGTGAACCATGAGAAGCGATGCATGAACCATGCTGCAGTTAAGCAGTGTTAATCTCAGCAATGATTTAACTGACAAAGATTACGTTTTTTTAAAATGTCAATGATAGAACAGACACAATTAATTTGATTTTCAATGAAAATGTACCGCTTTTGTGTGAAAAATAACACTATACAGTAGGTTACCAACCAGAATAATACTTTCAACGCCGCCGCTTTGCCGCGGCGGTGAAATTCGGGGTGTATTTGCTGCCTTTAACCGCTAAGAGGCGCTACAATCACAGACTTTGAAAAGTGTCAGTTTATTCTCTCTATTGCGTAATCTGCCGCTGCGTCGCGGCTCATTCAGAGCGATTGAAAGCTGGTAGCAGATGAATTTAAGTGAAATGTAGTTAAAATAATTCATCACAATACTTAAATTAAATTGAATAAATAATGAAAACATTTCCATATAAAACATTGCAATAGAAACATATTAGGCTACATCAAGGCTTTGGAAGAGTATAAGACGTTGACGTAACAGCGTTCAGGCGGTAGCTCTGTGGTTAACGCAACGACACGGAGATCCAAGAGACCCGAGATCGAATCTCAATATAACACCATGTTGGCCGACAGCATTAATCTTTAACCGTTCTTGATGCTTAAATAGGTGACTCTTTATTTGCGAGTTTATTAACTGTTTATTTATTTAAAGTCAAGCGTTTTGTTTAATAATCAATGGCATATTACAACATTGCTACAGTAGAGCTGGGGGGTTGTTAGGGGGGGCTTCTTACATTCGCTTCATAAACACACGCACACTAGCACACACATGCAATCTTTTTTCTGCACCCGATGGATAGACTCATAATTTTCAAGCCCCACTGCCCCCATCGCCCCAACACAATGCTAATGAAATACGCAACAAGCTTAAAATGTTCCAATTTATTGAAGTAACAAGTAGGCTAGTATCTAAATACAAACTAAACAAACAAAAACAAAAATAGAGAAAATTAAAGTGCTGCTGTGTCAAAATGTTAAAAAAAGAAAAGAAGAGAAATCCATTTGGCAAGACTAAAAAATTAAAATAGACATAACATAGGCTAATGTGTTTGATATGGGATTAAAATTATGGGCAGTGCATGAGATATAAACTAATGATTAATTATGTCAAAATTCCTTTGTTCCGATCAGAGCATGTGAGCATTTCTGGATATTCCTCGGCTCGCTCATTCCGCTCAGGGTCGCGCGCTCATGCTGTCTCCGACTAGTTTTTTTCTAGTCAACTAGTAGCCTAGTTGTTTATTTAAGCCATCAGTGGACAAATCACCCCTTTATATTGATTTAATAACTTAAATAGGCTATACAGGGTAATGAGTGAGTGTTATAAAGCTGCACTCAAGCGCACGAGCCGGCAATGGTGAATGTGTAAAAAATAGCAAGGAGACATTTCATTGTTTATTAATAAACTGGTGTTTTCTGCGTCGCTGCAAAGATGAAGATGCGATGTAGACTCGCCATGAACGAATAACGATATAAAGGCATAAAAAGGAAAAGTTCCTCCCGTTGGCGCGCCCAACCTGTCACTTCTCTAGGCTATTTCCCACCCATAGAGGGGCGCGCCCCACACTTTGAGCGGCAACTACCATCTGTAGTTAGGGGGGATCTAGCCGGTGTTCTGTCTCTCCCTCTCTCTGCCGTGCAAGCGGCCGCGCGCTACACAGTTTGAACCAGTCTATGGTTTGAACTTACATAATCACGTAGCCTTTCGAAAACCGGGACATTCATTGTCCCGGGAGAGTGCTTCAATTTCCCGGGACAGGTTATTAAAAAGAAGGACAATCCCGGTAAAACCGGGACCGGTGGCAACCTAACTTGCATTTAGACTTTATTTCCATGCAAAAAAGAAACACACAATCTTATTCTTGCTACATTTTAAATTTGTTTTGCCAAAGAAATTGCAGCTAAATTAAACAAAACGGTACAAATCGAAAATAGTCCACAGCAACATAAATTAAAAACATGCCTCTCTCGCGCTGGATCTCAGCAAGTTTATTTAGTCTCCCTTGCTCAAACATTCTTAAACTCTACAGAACCAGTTGAAACAACTGGATTGAACACTTCAATTTAAATTTGTGTGTGAAAACACTTTAAATAGGCTACAATAAATAAACTACAATATTTATAATTTAATCAAATATGGGGACACATCGAGAGATGTAGCCTATCCTTAAAATAATTTTGCCTTTGCCATCGGGCTGGCTATCCGACACTCTCCATATGAATGAGGAACATTAACACCTATTGTCTGTCCCTCCAAACCCCCCACAGGCTCTCTGAGTCTGAGTCTGACTTAAAATAAGGAGAAGTCGCAATTCACACTTAAATCGCTCTAGCATTAGGCTATAAAAGTGTTGATAATGAAAGAATTAAATGATTTAAGCTACATGTTGTGGTATTTCTGTCATAAAAGTTTATTACTAAATATTTCATTATTTAAATAATTTAAGAAATAAAACTGGTTTGGGCCAGCTTTTTCCAAGCAAAACTAAATATAATCTTCAAACGCATGTTCATTTTGTTGTCATGAACAAAATGCTCAACTCAATATTAAATTCTACAGGGATCTTTGGGTCCAGGCATGTAAAATGTGAATTAGTTATTTTTTAAATTATTATTATTCAAATAAATATCGGTGCTTCGTGGTAGCCTACTGCTGATAAACTAAATAACATTTAGATAATAATTATGAACTTTAAATGAAACAATATAGCAACACTTCGACGAATAAATGATTTGATCTGTTTTTACATTTTAATTCAGGGCGATTTTAATTAAACGAGATTTTCACCTTGTCATTTTCTCATTGCGAGGCGCTCACAATCACATAAACATATTTGAGCAGATTCTCTGTACCTCTCGTTTTCATATGGATTACATAATCAGATAACATTTATTAACCTAAATATTTAGACATTTAAAGGCTTTAGACATATCCGATTTCCTATCGTGTCTGAGCTGAGGCAAGTGGCTTTCGGTTTATTTTTGTGACGCGCAGTTCCCGGAGACCGAGAGAGACGACAGATAAACTTTTGTCATTAGCCTAAAAAAAAGTTTACAGTTTTGAACGATGTAGGCTACTCTACTCTTATCTGTATGACAAAAAAAAAAATCACGTATAGCCTATTAAGTTATTTTAGCTGTTATGAGAAAAATAAATCAAATGAACGCGCTGCCTCGTTTGTCGAAAACTTTGCTTAAAACCATGTTTTTAAAAACTCTATGTAGGCTATAGGGAATACAACAAATATAGATATATATAGGCCTATATATCTTTTTTTTATACAAAACTGCTTTTGAACAATTGGTATTATTAGCTACAGATCTAAAGTCGTTCTGTTGGATAGCCTATTTGTTCCCTAGTGTAAAATGGAAATGCATGGTAATATTATTTTATAAATATAAGCAAAATAATATATGGTGTAACAGAGTTTTAGAACTAAACAAATCTGCATTAATAGCCTAAATATATATATATTTTTACATAAGTCCATGTTTTTTCGGGATTTGAACGCAGGTCTTCCGATTGATGAACCGTCAGCTCTACCACTCGGCCATGTCGAAGCTCACTGAGAAAAGCCCAAACGTTTATGCAGTGTGTGTTCGCTCAAATGAGTGAGAATGTTTTGTTGTTAGCCTATTGTGAGTGTAGCCTACTTTACATGAATAAAATAGACCTTTAACAGTTTTAAAATATGATATCCTATCTGTATGACCAAAAATAACGAAGTAGGCTATAGCCTGTTATTTTAGCAGAAAAAGAAATTCAAGTGAATGCGGCGTTTGTCGAACTCCAATTCAATGGCAGAAGAAAACCCCATTTTAGAATACGCACTAGGCGTGGTGTGTCAAAATACTTAATTATAAACTTCAATATTTCGTTCAAAACCACATCAAAACGCTTTGTGACATTTTAAAAAGCCGTGAATGTATTAATACAATTGGAACCAGGATCGTAACTGAAATGCGCTGCATGTTATCTCTCAATACAGGAGCAGAAGCGCTGGTTCAGATTTTATTGTTTGTTGTTTAAACATGCGTGTTTTAGGCTATATTTAAAAAAATATATATACTATATTTGATAAGGTCTATTTAGGGTAGGCCTATTCGCTATAGCCTACTGTGGAGGGGGGAAATCACCCACCGGCAAATCGCACCTTGCTTAACCATGTTTTTTAAAATTATTTCTGCATATGGAAAGAATTCCAGTCCTGCTGTCTGCTGTCCTGTCCGTGAAGTTTTTTTTGTTTGTTTGTTTATTTTTTAACAGAACTGTTTTTGAAGACGTAAATTCAGTCAATCTGTTGGATGAGATTTGTTCCTTAGTGTAAAATGGAAATGCATGGTAATTATATAAAAAACATATTTATTCGGGTTTCGAACCTGTGTCTTTGTACTGTTTAAACCTTCAGCTCTACCACTCGACCACAAGCTCGGTTGTTCACGCGTCAGTGTGCCCACAAACGACAGATGCACTCTTCAATCTTCTCATTCCTCAATAGTTTAGCATCATTGATTGCACCTAATTTATTTTCACTGACTGCGAGATAGGCCTCCTTTAAATTTTGATTCATAAAATGTTCTGCTCTAAAAGTTTGCTATATTCTATTTAAAATGTAGGCTACTTTTACATACGTTTTGCTTTCGCTAAATGTCCCTTTGCGCCACCTGGCGGTCATTTCGCGAATGACTTAGAAATGCGACTGTTTTTTTTTTGCCGCGGTGAATTCACCGCGGTAGACGCCGCGGCGGCAATAGGCATTCTGGTTGGCTACCTACTGTAAGATATTACAAATGTTTTTAGAATAAGAAGGAAATGATTCAAGAACTGCAAACGAGACCACTTTGCAAGCAGGTCAAATATCTCAGTGTATATATAGCCACAGTTTAAAGACTGATATAAACCAGAGATTCATTTAAAGAACCAAATGAGTCATGTGTTGGAGAATCAGAAAGTTTTATCAGTGTGTTCATCGCTGGCTCTCTCTCTGTGCCGGATGCTTTGATGCTAACTAAACCCAGTCATGTTTTCTGCACGAATGTCCACAGTGATCTGTCTTTGATTCAGTTTAGCCGGAAACTAAAGTGCAGAAGACGTTTAATTTGACACGCTCCTACTTCAGATGAATTAGAGCTAGTGTAGTCTCCTGGCTGGCAGAAACTGACCAACTCGCACAACTTTCCTCCACAGTTTCTCTGTCTCCATCTTCTGCCTCAGGACTTCAGGACTGATGAAAGGTCTGTTTTCTGCATAATAGCTTCTATTTGCAACTCTGAACGAAAACGGTAAAAGCTTGTTTTCTTGAGATGGAGATGAAGATGATGGGATGGAAACAAAATGAAGAGAATTGTAGAAAAAATAAACAAGGTGCCCGTACCTTGTACCAGGTGATCTCTGGGTCTTTCCCAGACTGTGTGTAGTCATCTATATCGGGACAGAGGATGTCTTTGCTCTTACTCAACTCGGCCTTCTCAAAGTACCTCATCTTGGAGTTGTAACAGAGACCCGAGTTGTTCTCGGCCACCGTGAGCGACATCGACACTTTCATACAATACGTGGAGTTCCTGCAAAACACACAAAACCAACACCATCAACAAGCTTCACACTATACACACATAGACAAAGGGAATCAAATGCTCGCTCTTTCATGTCGATCAGCAGGAGAGAGGAATCTCACAGAAATCCCCCTAATCGCTGAAACAAGTCTTTACAGGACTAATGCGGTAAACGTTCAGTTAAAAGGGTCGGCCGTGTTTTCACATCATTCTCAGCGATTGTTTCTTTGCTTGTCTTCGGTACTGGACATCTCAGATCAGCAGAAATGAGAGCAGAGAACCAGCAGGCCATTTCTCAGGTTTGTTGAATGATGCTCTCAGCGGACGCCTCTTACTGCCACAATTGAATTTATTGGAAAACAACTCCCTGAACAGAAGAAACAACACAATGCAGAACGGAGAGAAGTGCTGACTCGAAGAGTGAACGGAGACTATGAGGACCCAGAGAATGAAAACTAAAGCTTAACATCCCTCCACAACATGTTATCCACAATTCCGGCTTAAAAACAGGGTCTTATAATTAGTCTGCGGTTTGATTCTCTGGTGAAATAATACAACACTGTTCCTGCAACACTAAACACACTTCTCCTTTTTATACAGGACATCACAAGACAGGCGTCTACAAATGATTAATGAACCGTGAATGTGGTCAGTCTCATGCAGGAGCCCGGGGCCCGAGGCCTCAGCATGACTTAAAGCAATTTAAATTAAGTTATATTTAAATAAACTTAATTAGAATGAAAAAAGCAAACGCAATCAAGTAGTGAACTGGAGGAAAGGACACACGCAGCAGCAAAGAGCCTGTTTACACCTGGTCATTTCATGCATTTTTACTGATAGCTATCTGATTTGTTAAAACCGTTCCATTCGCACTTGCCCACATAAATGTGTCTCTGCAAAATTAATATAAATACGATCTTCAATTACCGCATTCACGTCAGATATGAGCTGCACTGTATTTATCATCAGCTAATTTCAAGATAAAAGAGCACAATAGGAGAGACCGGCAAGATCATTTAGTCTCACTTTTTTAAATGAAGATAATTGCGTTTTGAGCTCATTGCGTTTAATTTGTGGCAGTTAGTGCTTAGGCTTGCTGAGATACACAGATTCATCTGCGGCGATGCACGTTTTAAGCGATGCGATGCGTCACTTCTGGCTATAAAACGCTCTCACACGTTTATTGGTTAACATTTTGGGAGGAGTAAAATCTACATATGTGGTTTCAACAACCAGAAGCATTAACACTTCTCCAGTGTCATCTGGAATGCGTCTGAGACAACCTCCTGAAGTGGTTTGAGCGATCGGATTTAAATCCGTCTTTCTCTATAGCTATCCGATCAGAGAAAAGCATGAAGTGACCGTGTGTAGACAGGTCTAAACCCCGGCTCATGCTGTTACAGCCCCGGCTCATGCTGTTATTATTTCCTTTATTTTATCCAGGAAAATCACATTGAGATATTACTATCTCTTCTTCCAGCAAAACCTGGTCAAGACGGCAGCACATTAAGTTTCACACATGAGAATAACAGTATAACAATTCCACATTTACACATATCAGACCAAAGCAGAAAGAAGCGAATCAAGAAAAACAATTACAAGTGTCCTTTAAAACAGTATGCAAGAGAAGTTTAAAAGTGGTAAGTGTTGGAAGTGCATCTAAATTAAGTACATTTTGCAATTCATTCCAAACCCAAGGAGCATAAAAAGAAAAAGCACCTTTACCAGATTCTGACAATACCCTTGGGACTTTTAGCCGAATATGAGAGCCAGACCTAGTGTGGTAACTATTTGTGTAAAAAATTAAAAGACTTGATATAAGAGGGTAATTTACCTAAAAGAGCTTTTGCAATAAATAAATACATATGTAGCTTTCTCCTTTGATGCAAAGATGACCAAGCTAAAGTATCATATAAAATACAATGATGCGTCTGTGACTCTGCGCCAGAAACAAAGCGTAAAGCAGCGTGATACACAGTGTCTAATTTCCTAAGTAGAGAAGTAGCTGTGTGCATGTATAAAATATCACCGTAGTCAATAATAGATAAAAATGTACTCTCTACTATTTTCTTTCGGGCCTCATATGGAAAACAATTAAATGATAGAAGAAACCTAATTTTGGCCTAAGCTTCTTCAACAACATATCAATATATATGTCAAATGCTAATCTTTCATCCATCCATACACCTAAGTACTTATAAGAACTAACTCTTTCTAGAGGTGTACCATTTAAAGTTGTAATTGACATTTCAGTTACCTTAGAGTGACCACGACTAAAAATCATGTATTTTGTCTTTTTTTAATTTAAAACTAATTTCAACTGCGACAGAGAGTGCTGCAGTACTTGAAAAGCATTCTGTAATTGCAGCAAGGCTTGATTCAAAGAAGATGCTGTGGAGTAAATAATTGTATCGTCTGCATATAAGTGTAATTTAGCTGAATCTATTCCATGACCTAAATCATTGATAAAAATAGAAAATAAAAGAGGGGCTAAAACAGATCCTTGAGGAACTCCGATATTTACTTGCAGGAATGGTGAGTTGTAATTTTCCACGGACACGCATTGAGTGCGTTCTGAGAGGTAATTTTCACACCAATTTAGAGCCGCTTCACTAAGGCCTATAAACCTGAGTCTCTGTAACAATAATTTGTGATCAACAGAATCAAAAGCCTTTGATAGATCAACGAATAGCGCAGCACATGACTTTTTTCTGTCTAAAGAGGTTATAATATCATTTGAGACTAACATAGCTGCAGTAATAGTAGAATGTCCTGTTCTAAAACCTGACTGATAATTGTGAAGGATACTATTAAAGGGGACATATCATGCTATTAAATCGTTCCTTTTTACATATAAAACATACATTTGTGGTCTATATAAAGCAGAACTGCAATGCTTGGGTCTGAATTCCTCATTATTATAGCTCCACAAGCCCCTTTTCTGATGTGCGCCTGAGAGCAACTCGTTTTGGTGCGGTCTCTTTAAATGCAAATGAGACACTTCATGCCCCGCCCAATCTCCAGCCTGCAGAGGTGACACTCGGTTCAACTCCACCCCGTTCGGCCATTTTTGTAGTTTGATAGCAGAGATACGATTATCTAGCGGCACAGAAACTTTTTATTCACATGTTAATAACAAAATGTCAACAACGGAAGACTTGTCCATCAAGCCTTACATGTTCGCGCCAGAGTCGGACCTGGAGCGAGATGAAAATGAAGACGACGAACTTGCTAACTTGTACTTTTGACATGAGGTATGAGTTTTCATAGAAAGCAACTGAGCACATCTGGGGTTTTGTTTGACAGCCTTTGTCAGCAAATGTTGGTCTGTGCCTTGTTGGTTTAGCCCTCTAAATAAAGTGAAAGTCGATTATTTCTCTTGTTAAAACAAGCACACTAACAAGACAAATGACTACGACATAATTTTACCACTAAAAATCTGTATTGATAATATGCTACGTTTAGAAAAGCATCAAAAAACACAGCAGCTCATGTTGATACTCAACAACAGTAATACTGCTACAGACATTAGGTGTCTCCGACATCGGCTGCGGCTGGATGTAGTCGGACACTTTCTGGTTCCCGTAGTGACTGTTCAACATCAATGAAGTGGAATCAACGTTTTTTTAATCAGTTTTATTTTGATAAACAAAACACAATACATCGTGACTACATTAAAAGAAAGTGTTTACTGTTATAAAAACTGATTTGTGAGCTTTAGTGGAACTAATGGTGTGAGAATAAACCGAATAAACACGAAACGCACGTGATCGTTGTCATGCAGTGAATCCGGCGAATCGTGGATCAGTTGTGTCGTCATCAGAGCTCTTGAGAAGCTGCGCTGGCTGAGTCCTCCGGCTACTCTCGATTTCGCTCTCGCGGTACTTTGATGGCATACGTCACAGTCACGTGGCGTCGGCGCTGTATCAAGTCGGACAAAATTTCTAACCGGCATGCATTGTTTCAAGTTTGCCACCGATCGGTCTGCGCAGAGCTGCATGAAGTAGAACAAGCCTATTGTCATGGTGTGGGTCTTATCTGTCACGTGTTTCCCTGTTTGTCATGTGATCCTGCCATGTGTCTTGTCACTTTGTTATTTGTTTGCTTATTGTCCACAGGTGTTCCTTGTCTTGTTGATTAGTCTTCCCAGGTGGTTCTCATTGACCACACCCCCTTGTCATCCCATTCAGCTTGTTTGCCCTTGTATTTAAGCCCTGTGTTTCAGTCCAGTCTTTGTGAGATCTTAATGTTGTAATGGTTGCTGTTTCGGTGTTTCTGGTCTGAGTGTCTTTTGTTTGTTTTATTATTAAATGTGCTTGCAGCTAGTGATGGCAAGATGAGGCTTCCTGAACCACTGAGACCTCGCAGCCCATTGGTTCAACCAAAGGTTCATTACTCGAAGCTTCATTCAGCATTGCTCACTAGTGACACCCAGCTACTGTGCAAAGAAATAGCAGGCAAATTAATTCATTCTGAACCAATGACCCGCCCCTCTCCCGCTCTGTTTTATTTATTTATCTTCTTCTCACTGTTAATGTCTCTGTAACCTTTCATTTGCAATAATAAAGAGATCTGTGCAGACATTTGTACATTGCCTGGGTATGAAATAAAATGTTTATCTTTCTCTGTCTGCATTTACTTGTACAGAGATAACTGTCACACACACAGTTAATTAATTATTTTAAAAAAAATCTGGATAGTGACAGTATGAACAACAAAAGTGACTGTGTTGAGTGCAGTGCTTATGGTGGAGGGACTCGAGGGAGTGTAATAAAGTAAACTGCAGTAAACACCACAGTTTGGGGTGGATGAAGGAAGGATTGCAATAGATTTTTAATTTTAATTTTTTGAAGTGTGTTGGGGTTTAAACAAATCCTCTTCTTGGACAAAACCTCTCCAGCCTTGGAAAAATATCCTTTCACAAGGAACAGTGGATGTAGGGGAACATAAAATGTCAGTGCCAGCGGTTATAAATGAAGATACTGATCCTTCTGTTGAGCCCAGACAGAGGAGGATCTCCTCTTTCTTGCTGGCTCCATTACCAGGAAAAAGGAAGATGTCATAAAAAGCAAACAAATCCAAAAGGGCAATCCAAATTAAAAAGCAGTCCAGTCCAGATCCAAAAATCTAAGCTACCAAAAATCCAAAGCAATCCAAATAATCTTATCTAATTAATATAACAAGAAGACTATAATATAGCTACTATAATTAATAATAACAATTATTAATTATTAAGAATAACTATTCTAACCTGATATAAAGTAATAATATACAGCCCTAACATATGACACAATAACGACAATGAGAGTTCTCTAACTCTCTGACACTACAACTGCTTCTACTACTCCTGCAACACCCAGAAGGTGGCGCGAGTTTCGAACCCCCTTTTTCCGGAAGCGACACTCAGACCGAACCGATGACGTATCCACACAAACCGAGGCCTCGTTTGTCATCAGTCACGTGATTTTCACGTTAACAACACAAGCCTCGAATCGCGGCTTCATCTGGCACGCCCATTTTTTCTCGACACAAGCTCCGATGCCTCGGTCAAATGTCACATCACTACTTGCAGCTAGTGATGGCCAAATGAAGCGTTTCGAAGCATTATTGCTTTCCTATACAATTGACCCTTCGCAAAGACCCGCCCTCCTTAGTTACTGTCGCTATGTTCCGACAAGCTACGCCGCTCTCATGCTCTCACACAGTGAAAAATACATCGCGGAGCAGAGAGGAGACTGACAACACGCGGACAGACAGGACAGACCAGGTTACTTTTCGGTTACTTTTGATATTAAGCATATTAAACAAAGTCTCACCTTTCAAATATGGTAATTTTTTGAAAGAAATTTAAACAATAAATACCGTTTTGTGGCTCTTTAATGTGCCGTGACAGATCGCTGTAGAGCATCAGTTAAAGCTGCTCGTGATCCGATCATCTCTTCCTTCTAGTTCATTTATAGCATCAAATAAACATGAATTAACATACGAAGGAATGTTGTTTTAACCGCGGAAAGGCGCCAGTATATTCAGTTTTTCAAGTTCAAATCCTCCCATGTGAATCTACTCTCTCCTGACTGCTTTGTCTGACAAAATGGCGGATGGCGAAGTATGATTGGTCAGAACACCTGTCAATCAAGCTCCACGCGAAGGGTCAATTGTGTCGAAAATGGTTCATTACTCGAAGCTTCATTCAGATAGAAATTGCAGCACCATCTCCTGGTGAAGTAAATGTAATGCAACAAAGCTGACAACCATAAAATGCAAGTAGGCTTATGTTAACGCCCCGTTTATGACGTGTTTACCGAGGCGATCAAAGCTGAAACCGTGTTAATGCTGTGAAACTCATTTATGTAGGTGAATTTCATGTGTTCACCTTGATAATAAAACATTAAGCATGGTGTGTGTGTGTGTGTGTGTGTGTGTGTGTGTGTGTGTGTGTGTGTGTGTGTGGTGTGTGTGTGTGTGTGTGTGTGTGTGTGTGGTTTTTTTATTTCTTGTGTGTGTATTTTTAATTATTTCTTTAGACAAGCACAGAAGATCAGACCAGCTTAAAAAAAGTTGGAAACCATCACAGAAATTCTAATGGTTTAAACTGGCTTTTACCATTTAAACCACTACAGAATTCTTTTTGTAGTGTGTTTGGCACATATTCTATTAGGATTTAATGCCCCCACCAATAGAATCCAACACATAATCAGTAGAGACCCACAGACACCACTATAATTTCCATTATAACCAATACAATTCCCATGAAAACCATTAAATCCAATAGAATTTCTGTAATGGTGTCTATAGTTTTTTTTTTTTTTTAGCAGGGCAGTATCATGTGTGAAAGCTTTATCTTGTTTAGCTGTGGGAAGCATACCTCTACAACTTGTTAACTGGTGGGACTGATATTTGTATATGTTGAAAAGGATGTGCTTGTGTAACTGGTTGTAGTTGTATAATGTAGCAGAGAGTTTTTGAAGTTTCTGTCTTTGATGCATATTTTTATGTAACAATGTTCATATGTTCTCAAATTAAAAATAATAATAATAATAATAATAAAATGTGTCAGAGGGTGTGCTTTAGGTAGGCTACATCATACAGAAGGCTTATACAAAGTGTTCATTAAATGGTATGTTTTTTATTCAGAAATATTATTTTCTCCACATGCAGTCTTTGGTGAAAGGCGATTTCTTTTTTTTTTTTAAACAATTTCACCAGCTTTAGAGAATATCCTCTCGCATGGAACAGATGATGCAGGATTACACAAAAACAGCTTCACTTTTATAAGAAATACAGCCGCCAGGTTTCAAACCTGTCGACACTGGATTGGCCTGTCAAAGCAATCGGGTGGTTCACTACAGGAGTAAAGCAGTGTGTTTGCTTCAGACGTCATTTTCACGTGACTAGTGTCGTAATCAGGGCCGGACTGGGATACAATTTCAGGCCGGGAAATCCTACACCCATCCAGGCCATCCTATGTACCCAAATTTTTTTTAGAAACACTACAACCCTGTCAACCTCCCCCCCCCCCCCTAAATTACATTTATTTCACAGTATGACCATAACATTAAAAACAGCCAACCTAGAAGTAAAGCAAATGTAGCCTATGCATCATCTTTCATGTCAGATTCTTGCATTTGATCAATAAATTCAGTTATAATAATAAGACATTATAGGGCTGTTACCCATCAAATTAAATAATGTGCACTGCAATTACAACTGCAATAAATAATGTTATGAGATTGATGTTTTAAATAAATGTTTGAATATACAAATAAAAAAATTCAATACTTAAACATTAAACTAAACCGCCAATAGGTGGCGGCAAGTGACCGTCTTAATTAGGGAGTCATTCATACAAAAGATTCGTTCAAAACGCTGAATCAAAACACCGCGCTGTACCTTTGGAACTATTTTCGTCGGTGAAATAGAACAAAAACAGTTCATATGGTTTGTGTCTAAAATGTAAGTAACTTAATAATAAATATGAACAATGTAACATTTTCAATCGTGATAATATTCAGCAAAACAGCTCCCTAGTTGTGTTATGTTAAACTAAATCATGTTATAAAAAAACAATTAGAATTTTTACCTCAGTACATTTCTTCTGTGAGTTTTCTGTGTGCTGTTTCACTCATTTGTTTTGATTTCTGCACGAATGTACACTCAAAAAAATAATCTGTTGAACGAACATAATTAAATTAAGGAAAGGTTTTCCACGAAATTGAATTACATTTTTCCAACAAATTCGAATTAGTTTGAAATAATTTGTTGTAATCTTGTTGTATGAATTTAAATTAATTTAGTCATTCCTGCTAGATAAAGTTTTGTCAGGTTAACTACATTTTTTTATTTTTTGTCCTGCCTTCAATCACCAACATTATAATTGTAGTTAATTTGACTCTACGGTCACTTCTAATGATAGACACTACTAGCCTGACTACGTCAGACTTCCTACTTCCGCTAATTTCATTTCGCTCCTGTAGTCAGTCTGAGATAGCAGCCTATCTTTCTGTTTTCCACCGGCCTGAAAACAGCCGGGCCAATCAACGAACAGAGGGCGGGCTGAAAGCCGTGACGTAGTCGCTAAGCGCCGAGTTTAAGAGTTAGGTCAGAGAAATCGAAAACGACCGCAGATAGGGAGACGCGGATGCAATTCGCTCTGTTGTGGAGAATATTCCCGGCATTAGCAAACTGAAGCCCGAAGAAGAAGAGTGTGTATTAAACATTTTGAATGGAGGTGATGTTGTGGCCCTACTCCCTTTGGGAAATGTTTAATTTATCAACTATTGCTGATCGTCAGCGAGAAACTGGGGAGCCTTTTGACAGCTCAGTGTCTCCTTTCTTTTCCAGGTCTTAAATACCGTAAAACTTCAAATAATAGCCCAGGATTTTATTTGTCCAAATCATCTAACTGCACCGGCTTGTATTTGAGACAGGCGTCTATATGAGACAATTTAGTGTTGAGATGTTGTTCATTGAGATGTTGTTCCTAGAGTCTCTAATCTCTAAAAATCTCCAAATGCTCCACGTGAAACTGTGGTCTTCCGATCTTTTACTATCTTGTCGATTGATTTTGATTAATCTTTGCGAGGGAGAGAGAGCAAGACAGCGCTCGTGTTGTTTGAAGACCTGAGAGTGCGCGCCGGCTCGCGCTCGTCTCTCTCTCTCTCTCTCTCTCTCTCTCTCTCTCTCTCTCTCTCTCTCTCTCTCTCTCTCTCTCTCTCCTCTCTCTCTCTCTCTCTCTCTCTCTCTCTCTCTCTCTTCTCTCTCTCTCTTCTCTCCTCTCTCCTCTCTCTCTCTCTCTCTCTCTCTCTCTCTCTCTCTCTCTCTCTCTCTCTCTCTCTCTCTCTCTCTCTCTCTCTCTCTCTCGCGCCCTGTCAAAGCGCAGCAGTCATTCTATTACATCACTCACCGATCAAAAAAGTCGTTCACAGCCATGTTCACTCCGGTATTTCGCTCGCATCATCAAGTGTTTACAGCTGGTGGAAGTTCGATCATAGATTTGAGTTCGATGCATGATGTCTGTGGTTCGATGCGGCTGTGTCAGCGCATAACATACGTCATAAATAAACTTATCTGATTGGCTTACGGTTAACCAATGATTTTAAACTTCAGAAATCGCCCCCTAGCGAGAGAGAAAACACTTTTCTATTATGCTATGCCAGACTCTGTCTACGAAGCAAAGTGAAGTAGCAGAGTCTGGTATTACCAGGCTAAGACACTACTAGTGTTCAATTGAATTTAAACCAATGTTTGCAAAGTAATATAATATTACTTTTACCAGACTGCAAGTGAGGTGTACACATAGTGTGTACTGAGTACCCACAGCCTGAACAGGAGGTTCAATGCATTTATAGTGTAATACTGAGCCCACAGCCTAAACACAGTCGCCACTCTTCTGCATAATGGTAACCACAAAATTCAAAAACATTACAGAAAGTCCTCTAAGTTTCTAACATAACTGAACATTAAACACTAACATTAACAAACAACATCTTTCCATTTACTGAAAAACACATAAAATAACACTTTTTCCCTAAATTGACCCTCTTAATGCAGTCCCTTGCAAAGCATGATGGGAACTACAGATCCACTGCCCAGTTAGATGTCAACAACAATGATTCATGTAGTTTTCACACAAATGAATTAGGTTGATTGAACACAATTAAATTATGTTGTGACAATGTTAAACAATCGTGTTACTTTTGCTTATTTTAATTAATTATTTTAACAAGAGGCCAAAATTCATGTTTTGAGTGACATCCAGTTAAGACGAATGAAAAATATTCATGTTGACTCAATTTAAAAAAAATTGGTAAACCAATTTTTTTTAAATTACATTGATTAAATTTAATGAAATTAAGCTGGAATCATTTCTATGAAGGATTGTGTCATATATGCTCATTTTAATTAATGAAATTGAACAAAGAGCAAAAATCATTTTTTTGAGTGTAACGTTAGACAGGCGCTACCGCTTACATTTGCTAGCAGTTGTTCAATACTAAGTTAACGAAGAAAAAGTACAGTATTTACAGATTAAACTGACCTGCACTCGAAGCCCTGAACAGGCCAATAATTTTGCAACATTTTGCTGCTTCTTCTTGGAGTGCTTTCTTTTTCTTTGTCCTTTCCCTCTCTGCTCCACCTGGCCGTTTTCTCTCCATCATCGGGTGCTGCTCGCATTTTCTGTTTAACCGTTTGGCTTTGGCGAATCGTAGCCTTGCCAGTCAAGACTAAAAGATTCATGATTTTATTTATTTATTTATTATTAATATTTTAATTGAATGACGAATTTGAAAATGATCAGATGGTAAAGGTAACAATATAAAAAACAAAATAAAATAAAAAACGCTGGCTGGCAGCAGGCCAAATTAGTCGCCGATGGCCAGTCCGGGCCTGGACGTAATGATACAAGCTCCGAAGCAGTGGTTCATTGCATGGACCGTTCGAGTTTGAAGCAAGCTTCGGAGCGTCGGTGTCAAACGTAACATCACTACTTGCAATTGGATTCACTTCTCGCTTCATTCTTCCCGCAATGTTACAGACGTGTACTTAAAAAAAAAGAAAGAAAAGACAAAGGTTCTACTAAACCATGCCAACCATGTGTTTTAATAAAGTAAAGTACTTTATTTTTATTCACGTTATTTACAGCTTACCGAAGTGCTCTGTTCGTCGTCTCCAAAGATAGAAGGAATTGACCCCTCAATCTAGAATATAGTCTGTGCTTCGTGCACACAAAAATGACTTTACCCACAGATGTGGGGACATTTCCGTGAAAAATAAAACTCAAACAGGCACTTCGAAGAGGTTCTGATGCTGGGAGACGGTGTAAGCGTGTGGGTTACTAACTTACATCCAACAACCGAACATTTTGAATTACTCTCTCGTAACTTCTGCATTCTTCAGCTTGGACTACAAAATCTCTCCGAGAAATACAAATGGCAGATTGCTTGAAGTGTTTGACCAGAAGTCGATGTCCTTTTTTGGCAGTTCCGCTGCAAATACTGTGACGTAATAGTTCAAAAAACGTCATAGATAATAGAAAAATTGGAACGGGTTGAGTTCCGAAAAAGAGACTAATTTCACATTTTCTGTTCTTATAAACACTCCAAATATACAAAAAACTGCATTTACAGGCTAAAAAAGTGGATTTAGCATGATATGTCCCCTTTAACCGACAGAAATTGTTTTAATTGGTCATTTATCAGTGATTAAAAAACTTTCGCTAAAACTGGCAATCTAGAAATAGGACGGTAATAATTTGGATCCAAAGGATCTCTGCCCTTTAGTAATGGAGTAACCATTGCTGATTTCCAAATTTTTGGTATAACATTTGAGACGATGCTTAAGTTAAATATAGAGGCTATAGGCTCTGCTACAAGATCAGCTGCCAATTTTAGAAAATAGGGCTCAATTTTATCAATTCCAGCCCTTTTTTTTGTATCTAATTTCGTTAGGGCGTTGTGAACCTGTGCAGTGGTTATGGGAATGAAATTAAAATATTCTGATGGACAGTACTGTTACAGCCCGTCTCATGCTGTTACAGCCCGGCTCATGCTGTTATAGCGCGGCTCATCAGCTTGAGTAGAGCCTTTTTATGAGGCGGAGATGCAAATTCAACATGACATGAGATTATCAGACATATGGACACACCTGTGCAAATGAGTTCCCTCGACTCTAGTGCTGTTAAATATTCTGACTGGCTCTGATACGGGAAACAAACTATTGTGTGTGTGTGTGTGTGTGTGTGTGTGTGTGTGTGTGTGTGTGTGTGTGTGTGTGTGTGTGTGTGTGTGTGTGTGTGTGTGTGTGTGTGTGTGTGTGTGTGTGTGTGTGTGTGTGTGTGTGTGTGTGTGTGGTGTGTGTGTGTTGTGGTGAAACCAAAGCGCTGAACTATAAACCCAAACGCTGAACTATGAACCCTAACCCTAACCCTAAACCCAAGCCCTGAACTATAAACCCAAGCGCTGAACTCTACATCCAACCCGGACCACTTAATATGTAATTTTAAAGAAACAACTGCGCTGTACATTACCTGTCTCCACACTGCACACTGTCTTATTATGCCTCTAGTTAATTTTGCACATTCTTCCTGCTGATGCTTCTTGCACTGTTATGGTCAATAGACACGTCTGGTTAGATGGTCACTGCACTTCATTGGCTCTGTAATTTTATTCTGCACAATGACAATAATGAGGATCTAATTTAATCTAATGTGTCTCACTAGCAGAAAGATTAAATAGAAATTTTATATCATTACACTTAGATTGGATGACACAGATAATATATTTACCCATAGTCTCAAGCTCATTTGAACGTAAGGTATGAATTTCAGTGAATCCACTAAAAATTGGGTCAGTTTATAATTCATTGTTGGAAGTATTAAGGACCTTGGAGGAGAATTTATCACGGTTAATTAGCGGGATGAAGGCAGCTGTTACGTGGGAATAGGGAATCTAGCATTGGTTAAATCATTCATTTTCCCTCAGAACGCCTGCGGATTGCATGGATATTGTGAGCATTTCCCTGACCAGGTGTGGAGCAACAAGAGATGTGCTTTTAGCTCCATCAACGCCACATTCAGCAGCTTTCACATCTGTAATGCAGCATGCAGTTCATTCCTCTGCTAAAACAGAGAGAGAGCGGAGCATTCTTGGGGAAATATTGATGAGATCCTCCTGCGCCGGATATCATAAGCGCTGTCGCGTGAGTGACGTCTGGAGATCTGCTGAAGCCGGTTCGCTACAGCATCTCTTTAAATCAGTACTTTATGAGTGCTGTATTATTTATGACCCGAGGAAGGTCAGGCTCTGCTGGGAGAGGAGGACACACACTTCGGACTGACGCATAACTCATGTGTCCCAGTGCAGAGGCTGATTAACATGAGCTGGAGCCAGTGTCTACCCATAATGCCTCATTCTGGGCCCATATTCTTCCGCTCTCAGAGATTCAGTGTGAAATTAGAGCCGGTTCTCTCTCTATAATGCCACGTCACACAAACACATCAACACTTGCTTCTCTGTCTCGCATTAAAAGTGTAAATGTTCAAATGACTGTTTAAACTAATGCAATGTATAAATTCGACTGTAAATCAATAAAACCAAATCTCTTACGGATAATAAATGAATCTGGTGAAGCCAGATACAGATGAGTAACACAACGACAACAACACAGAACTGTTCACAGATCAAAACCCACACACACACACACACACACACACACACACACACACACACACACACACACACACACACACACACACACACACACACACACACACCACACACACACACACACACACACACACACACACACACACACACACACACACACACACAGTTAAATGCAGGTCATGAGGTAGAGGACGACTGTAGCACATATGATTTCAACTGAAAATGAGAGAGTTCAACTAAATATTAGATATTAAAATTGATATCGTAGCGGATAGAAAGATTCTTAGCAAATCACCCCTTAATGGTCTGTTCCTGACTGATATATGTACATATAATAGATATATAGAGCAGGTCTGCTGGAGGGGAATAGGTAATATGCTTGTGTTGTGAATGACAGGATCAGATGAACACGTTTCTCCTGATGTATAGTTTAAGCTCCACTGAATTTCTCCTTCATCATTCGCTACAGTGTTTCGCTTCGGATTAAAGGGTGTTTCAGTTCAGAGAGAGACTCCAACATCTTCTTTCCTAATGAGGGAACTAATGAGCCTTTGTCAGGGAACAGCCTTTACCTGCGAGGTTAATGACGTATTACAGCACGTGAGGAACGGCCTTTCCCAGTTTCCGGTGGATTGAACTCCGTAACACACACATTCTCTTCTCAAACAACATCCACACGGAAGAGCCAACGCTCGAGTCTGTCATTGAGTTTAGAGACGTGACCTGAATCAGAAACCTCATTATTGAACCTACAATAAAAGAATAGCATCAGAAAAAGTGGAATGAAAGTATCCTCATCTTCATCATCATCATCATCATGTTCTTTTCTAACAGCTGTTATTTGCCTAGATTAAGACACCAGACATTCTCTCTCGGGCGGATGGATGAGGTCTTGTTGATTGAGTTTGTGCTGGTCCAGATTACTGTAAATGACCATCAGCCCAAATCCGCCCAAACCAGCACATTATACAACAACAGATTTCAATAAGAGCGAGACCACAATTTTAGAAAACAGTGTGTTTTAACAGCTTACAGTAAAAGTTCTCAATCTTTAGAATCACCTTCAATCCTTCATATTTCAAACCTGAATCAGCCGCGTATTCCCGATATAAGTGGATATGAGTGGATATGAGTGGTTCTAAACTCTGGTTCTCGAGATGGACAGAGTTCAGCTCCAACCTTTCTCAAACTCTTGTAACTCTGTAACTCTGGTAATCCTGAAAACCTTGATTAGCTTGTTTGTTCAGGGTTGGATTTGAACTGCTTCGGCTTGTTGTCTGAATTCAAAGCGACCTGCTTCATTCCCTGTATTGTTGTCTCATCTAATCAATGAATGTGATTGATGACATCAGTAATGTTCCCTTTTGAGGGAACTCGAACTGCGTCGACGACGACACTTTGGGGAACGCCCTTAGTGTAACCTATCTGAAGTATGAATGAAACTAATCCAGTCCTGATTGGTGTTGCGTCATGACATAACGTGTGGCAGCATACACGTAAGCTACAGAGGGACACCGGCACACAACAGAGTTAGCTTTCTGCTCTTCAGCAAGCGCTCTGTGTCAAACTGTCTGTCCTATTAGGTGTTGTTTGTCCCGAGGCAGCGCGTATATTACGGGTCTACTCTGCAATGAAGATTCTGTGACTGGGATCTCGCGTTTGTTGAGGCAGTGCGTATATTATGGGTCTACTCTGCAATGAAGATTGTGTGACTGGGATCTCGCGTTTGTTGAGGCAGTGCGTATATTACGGGTCTACTCAGCAATAAAGATTCTGTGGCTGGGATCTCGCGTTTGCCGAGATCACCTTTATTTATATAGCGCTTTAACAATACAAATTGTTTCAAAGCAGCTTCACAGAGATAACAGGAAAACAATGTTGTAATAGTATTGTTAAATTCAAAATTAAATGTTAAATGTCCCCAACTAAGCAAGCCAAAAGCCAATGGCGACAAAGGCGAAGAGAGGCGAAAAAGGCAACAGTGGCAAGGAACCAAAACTCCATCAGATGACAGAATGGAGAAAAAAACCTTGGGAGAACCCAGGCTCAGTCGGGGGGCCAGTCCTCCTTTGGCCAATGAACGAACAGTGTATTATTATGATTTAGGCAGCATAATGTCACTGGGTGACATTGTGTGACTGGGATCTCGCGTTTGTTGAGGCAGTGCGTATATATACGGGTCTACTCTGCAATGAAGATTGTGTGGCTGGGATCTCGCGTTTGCCAAGGCAGCGGATATATTACGGGTCTACTCTGCAATGAAGATTGTGTGACTGGGATCTCGCGTTTGTTGAGGCAGTGCGTATATCACGGGTCTACTCTGTAATAAAGATTCTGTGACTGGGATCTCGCGTTTGCCAAGGCAGTGGATATATTAAGGGTCTACTCTGCAATAAAGATTCTGTGGCTGGGATCTCGCGTTTGCCGAGGCAGTGCGTATATTACGGGTCTACTCTGCAATAAAGATTCTGTGGCTGGGATCTTGCGTTTGCTGAGGCAGTGCGTATATTACGGGTCTACTCTGCAATAAAGATTCTGTGGCTGGGATCTCGCGTTTGCTGAGGCAGTGCGTATATTACGGGTCTACTCTGCAATAAAGATTCTGTGGCTGGGATCTCGCGTTTGCTGAGGCAGTGCGTATATTACGAGTCTACTCTGCAATGAAGATTGTGTGACTGGGATCTCGCGTTTGTTGAGGCAGTGCGTATATTACGGGTCTACTCTGAAATAAAGATTGTGTGACTGGGATCTCGCGTTTGTTGAGGCAGTGCGTATATTACGGGTCTACTCTGTAATAAAGATTCTGTGACTGGGATCTCGCGTTTGTTGAGGCAGTGCATATATTATGGCTCTACTCTGCAATAAAGATTGTGTGACTGGGATCTCGCGTTTGTTGAGGCAGTGCGTATATTACGGGTCTACTCTGAAATAAAGATTGTGTGACTGGGATCTCGCGTTTGTTAGGCAGTGCGTATATTACGGGTCTACTCTGTAATAAAGATTCTGTGACTGGGATCTCGCGTTTGCCAAGGCAGTGGATATATTACGGGTCTACTCTGCAATAAAGATTCTGTGGCTGGGATCTCGCGTTTGCCGAGGCAGTGCGTATATTACAGGTCTACTCTGCAATAAAGATTCTGTGGCTGGGATCTCGCGTTTGCCGAGGCAGCGCGTATATTACGGGTCTACTCTGCAATAAAGATTCTGTGGCTGGGATCTCGCGTTTGCTGAGGCAGTGCGTATATTACGGGTCTACTCTGCAATAAAGATTGTGTGACTGGGATCTCGCGTTTGTTGAGGCAGTGCGTATATTACGGGTCTACTCTAAAATAAAGATTGTGTGACTGGGATCTCGCGTTGTTGAGGCAGTGCATATAATGGGTCTACTCTGCAATAAAGATTGTGTGACTGGATCTCGCGTTTGTTGAGGCAGTGCGTATATTACGGGTCTACTCTGAAATAAAGATTGTGTGACTGGGATCTCGCGTTTGTTGAGGCAGTGCATATATTACGGGTCTACTCTGCAATAAAGATTCTGTGTGGGTGCGAGGCATTCACAGTCAGCTCCTGAGGGTGCTGGCTGTGTTCATTGAGAAAAATCTTGACGCATACATCAGTGTGCTGTCAGATGTTTCAATCTCGCACCTGTTGACTTTCTTCTCGAGTGGTGGTTAGAAACTAAGGGGTTTTCCCCAAGGGTGAACCTGTTCCGCATGATCAGGGTTATGCGCAGATGCCTTCGTTCCCTATCTATGTGAAAAAAAAGCTTGCTGGCAGCGTCACGTCGCCTGAGGGGGCTCAGTACCCAGAGCTCCTTCCACGAGGGGATTGTACAACCTAAAGTGGAATGTGTTTCCACTTGGTGTAGAGAGCATGAGGTGGACCCAGTTAACTGCCCGGTTGGCTTCAGAGCTGGTGCTGTTGCTCCACACTCAAGGTGTACGTGGCTGCCATTGCGGCTCTCCATGCTCCTCTGGGTGATGGGCCTCTGTGGAGACATCAGCTGGTCGTAAGGTTCCTCCGTGGGGCTCGGATGATGAGACCTGCGACTCGGACCAGAGTTCCCACATGGGACCTGGCAGTGGTTCTCGAAGGGCTGGTCGAAGCCTCCTTCGAGTCAGCTGAGGCCAAGAACCTTTCCCTCAAGGTAGCTTTTTTCTTAGCCATTACTTCTTTGAGGAGAGTAGTAGACCTTCAGGTGCTCTCTATATCTCATGTGTGACATTAATATCACTATGGTGACATTAATATCTCTCTATATCACATTAAAGCTATTGTGCATCCCATGCCGGGCTATGTGCCTAAAGTACCATTTAATGTGGCACAGCCTACGGTTTTGCAGGTTTTTCATCCTCGTGGATGAAGAAAGACTTAAAGTGTAAATTGCAGGTTAACCACCACAACCAATTAATGTGTAAATTAAAGTGCTCAATATGTATATATTTAAACATTTCTGTCTAAAAAAAGGGTACCTATTATGGCATTTAAAATGTTCCTAATAATGTTCTGGGAGTCCCCAACAACAGTTTTACATGCATGCAATGACAAAAAACACTTTTGTTGTCTTATAATATGCATTTATTTTTACCTGATTTGCTCACCGACTCCCTAATGATTCGTTTGACGACTCATTTGTCCAAACCCCTCCTTTGCGTGATGCTAATCGGTGGTGATTGGTCAGATGACGCAGTCAGTTATATTTTGCGTTAGCCCAAAGGGTTAGCTGCTGAGCGTAACTCTCAGTCTCACACACACACACGCACGCACGCACGCACGCACACACACACACACACACACATACATAAAAGCAACAATTATTAATAGTACTTACAGGTTGTGATTCGGAGGAGGAAGCTGATCGCGAATCCACACTTGAAAGCATTTGTGTTTGTGAAGCGATCGTCATTAAAATAACGCGAACACAGCTCAAGGTGGCTATACTTGTGTGGTATAGTTGTAAATATAAACTGTAGCCACTGAGTCTTCACATGCTTGTCCCTGGGCAGTGAAAAAAAAAGTTTGCTTTTGATTTGCACTTCAGAACAGAGTCTCGTCGACATGTTGTTGTCAGGTTTCTCTGTCTGCTCGGCGCGCGCACTGAGTGGGCGTGTCGAATTCAAATAACTTGTACAAGTGACGTACGAAAGCTAGAGAGAAAGCACCTTTTGTCTATCGATTCATATCAGCGACTCTGAGTCGACTCTTACTTTTGAGAGACAATAAGTTTGTATACGGTGAACTTTCATATTTAAAACTTTGCAGGATGTTTTTGTTCACTTAGAACTATGTTACACACTACATGAAAGGTAATTTTCAAAATTCCATGATAGGTACCCTTTAAAATAACATTTATTGGGGTTTCTTCAAAGGTAGCATGTTTTTTTACCGTAACTAAGTGATGAGGTCATAACAGGGAGCGCGGGCGGTAATGCACTCACTCTGTGTGTGCGGGTGGAGGGATATAAAGTCAATAAAACGATTCGCGGGACCCCCGCAAACTAGAAATATCTATGAATATAACATAAAAACTAATACCTTTGTATTCATCTGTTGCAGAAAAGCAATAAGAACAACTAAAACAAAATAAAAACGATTAACAGGCAGAGTTTCTATTTCTAACATGTCTGCAGCGGTGAGCGATGTAGCCAATCACAGACATATGTGTTGATTTCTTGGACGCAATAATGGCCAATCAGAAGCATTTAAGATAGACTTCCCTCACCGCTCAAAACTGACTTTTTGTTCAGAGCTGAATTCTGTATGCTGGCAAATCCTCGAATATAACAAACAAGTGTATATATTATGAAAGCTTCATTGATATTAACAGAGATGTGCGAGATCTCTGTGAGCTGATGTCAGCTTTTTAGGGATTATTATGGGAGCGCACTCTGCACGCAGTCATGCCAAACCATGCACGCAGTAGCCCGCTTGCTTTTATGTTATAACATGTGTTAATGTGTTAATGCTTTATAACAAATAATTGATCAGGAGCATGTATGCTGATGTGTATGGTGGTGACACGTAGGCTAACTTGAAAGTATTTGGAGGTACAGAAAAAAAGTATTTTTGCGGGGGGGAGCGGGACAAAACATAATGTTGCGGGCGGGAGAAAGTAATATAGAAAGTAGTTGAGTACGTCAGTTATGACGACCCACGTATTATTGGATTACCTTACCGGATTGGATTACCTTACCGGATTTCCGGTTGAGTTGGGTACGCTGGCGCGTTCTGGCTGCCGCTCCGCTCTCCGAACAGACTTTGTGATGCGTCCGTGCGTTTTACCTATGTATGCCGGGAATTTGCTTCTCTTGGTGTTAGCCTGGTGGCCTTCTTTGACTTTGTGGACTCACAGGCAGGCTTATCTGGAGCTGGGGTTAAAGAGGCTTCAACGAACATGGCCTTACAGTACACCATCCGCCAGCTGTTATCCCTGAAGCGGAATTATAATCTGTCTAGCGTCAACTATGCCCACTGTGACAGGGCTGGATTACTGCGGCACAAGCGGTATATTCATCGGAGCTCAGGTCGAAGCTACATCTCTTCCTCGTCCTCTTCAATCCCAATTTTGAGCTGCTGCCGAAGGACTAGAAGACTGTCTTACTCTGGTGTTGATTTTACTAACTTATCACGTCTTCCGTCTGAGTGTCATCCCTGCGATACGGTGACTGCAAGCCCTTTAAAAGCCGCGCTACTTAACGTGCGCTCTGTGAATAATAAAGCTTTGCTGCTGTCGGATTTTATTATGGACAAAAAAATAGACTTGTTTCTTCTCACGGAAACATGGCATAAACAGGACGATGGTCTTCTTTTTAAACAGCTGACTCCAGCGGGCTTTGGACTCATTGTAGAGGTGGTGGTATTATAGTTCTCTATAAGCTCCGTACCTCCTTTTAAAACTTTTGAATGTCTTGTTTTAAATATATCTGCCTCTCATGCTGCTCCCCATGCTGCTGTGGTTACTATCTACAGACCTCCTAAATCCAATAAGGATTTTCTGTCTGAATTTGCTGATCTACTGTCTATATTGTGTGTAAAATTTAAGAGAATTCTGATTCTGGGCGACTTTAATATACATGTAGATCAGAAAGCCTGTACCCTGGCCAAGGATTTCCTATCACTCCTGGACTGTTTTAATCTTTCTCAGTTTGTAAACGTCCCTACTCATTGTAAAGGTCATACATTGGATTTAGTTATTGCAAATGATCCTTTTCTCTCTAATCTCTCTGTTACGGATGTTGGACTCTCTGACCATCTAGCTATCTTCTTTAATATTAAGATACTCCATTCTAGTAGAGAGACTGCACAAACCATTTCATTCCGCAAATGGCAATCAATTGATCACACTACTTTTGTAAATTCGATTGTCAGTTCTTTAGAGGTTTTGTCCTCTGCACCTCTTGAGGATAAAATCTTAGTTTTTAATAATGTTCTTACAGCCAACTTGGACATCTTCGCTCCCATAAAAACACGTAACGTCTCATTTGTTCAGTCAGCCCCCTGGTATAATGACGATTTGCGATTACAGAAGGCTGCATGTCGGAAATTAGAGCGTAAATGGCGTTGCTCTGGTTTAATTGTGTTTCACCAAGCATGGAAAAAACTGCTTGACACATTACAGAGTAGCTATTGAAACTGCTCGATCTGCACATTTTTCAAATATTATTGAAAGTAATCAAAACAATCCTAGACAGCTCTTTCATACAATTAATAGTCTTCTTAATGCAGATGGTGTCAGTTCTCTGACTCCATCTGATTCGATGTGTAACGAGTTTCTCAAATTTTTCAGTGAAAAAACAAACAATGTTCGCACAAATATTTGCACTTCTTTTGGGTCTGCTGATCGGACAGCTGATACTCTAAGCTTCTCTGGCACTCCTTTCTCCAAATTTACTATTTTACAATCTGAGATGCTCTGTAAGCAGGTTTCTCGTATGAAAACTTCCACTTGCATACTTGATTCCCTGCCGTGTAGCCTGTTTAAATCTTGCATTGGTCCCCTGTGTCCCTCAGTTCTTGCCATAATCAATGACTCTTTGTCATCTGGGGTGGTACCAGCAGCACTTAAAACTGCTGCTGTCACTCCTGTTTTAAAAAAGCAAAATTCTGATAAAAAAATTCTTACAAATTATCGTCCGATTTCAAATCTTCCATTCCTGGCTAAAATCTTGGAGGGTGTGGTTGCGGCTCAATTAAACATACACTTAATTGAAAACAACCTATTTGAGCCTCATCAATCTGGATTTCGGAAATTACATAGCACTGAGACTGCATTAGTTAAAGTCACTAATGACTTACTTATAGCTTCCGACTCTGGCTCCTTGTCCCTTCTCATTCTCTTGGATCTTAGTTCAGCATTTGATACAATTGACCATGCATTGTTACTTTATCGTCTCGAAAAAGTATTTGGTTTATCAGAGACAGTTCTTGGCTGGTTCAAGTCATATTTTACTGACCGCAGTCAATTTGTTTTTATGGGTGGCTATAGGTCCAAAGTTGGTGCTGTTCATACTGGCGTCCCACAGGGGTCAGTATTGGGTCCCTTACTTTTTAGTATGTATATCTATCCACTTGGCCAACTATTAAGATCTCTTGACCTTAACTATCACTTTTATGCTGATGATACGCAGATTTATATCCATTCAAGACCAGGGGCCTCATTTATAAACGTTGCGTACGCACAAAAGAAGGCGTACGTCGCTCTCTACGCAATAATTGGTATTTATAAAAAGCAAACTTGACGGGAAAATGTGCGGTCCTTCACGCGAGCTCTGACCCAGGCGTACGCACAAAAACGGGTGAAATGAGAAATGGCGACACCGTCGGCAAATGGAAGAAACACGTGAAAGTGTGAGAAAGTGTAGACCGTTATGTTAAAGAAATGGCAATACTGCCTCTCATAAATAAAATGAAGACTTCACAAAGCAAGTATTACAATTAACAGCCTACTACACGAACACCCGTTTGATCGATCTGCAGTGTAAAACAAAATCAAACGAAGATTAGGCCTACAACAGAAATGCAAATTAACACATATTTGCAAAAAGAAAATATTATCATAACACATTTAATAGTAATCATAACACATCTGTAGCTTGTCAGATGCAATCAAACGGATAGTAATAAAATGCCATGATGCCATCACAATACGTAATGGAGCGCTAGACGCTTTTTTGCATCGACTTTGATGTCCGACCATTTCTTTTTTATTTCGGCCACGGTCCGAGCCCCGAGGCTGTGAGGCTGCAGCATTAACGGCGTCTGCATTAACGGCGTCTGCCACTCAAGTGCCTTTTTGGCATTAGTAATTCCCACTGTGCCCTCCAAACAACATTTTACTCCTCTTTTCCATCTCGCCAACGATAATTTCTACTTGACATTGGGTGAAGTTACGTTTCTTGCTTTTCCTCTCTGTATTTGCCATGATTTCGCAATCGATGAATATTAAATTGTGGGCATTTCACAGACTATTTATGGGCAACTATGGGCGTTTCACGGACTATTTATGGGCAACTATGGGCGTGACATGAAGCCGCAAAAGCTGCGCTACATTTAGAATTGATTGTGATTTATTAAGGGAAAACTGCGTAGGATGTGCGTGCGCACGGTGTTTCATCCGTACGCCACTTCTGACGCAAATCCTACGCAAAGTTTTATAAATGAGGCCCCAGGTCAGCAAGTGGATGTTGCGCATCTTTCCAATTGTATTGCTGAGATCAAGAGTTGGATGTCTAGTAGTTTCCTGTCTTTAAATGGCTCTAAAACCGAAATTATGCTCCTTGGCTCTCCTCACCAACTGCGAAAGGCTGGGTCTCTCACTCTGTCGGTCGATGGTGTTGCCCTGGAGTTTAAAAACAAACTAAAAAATCTTGGTGTCATATTTGATGCCACACTGTCATTTGAGCCATTTGTGCAGAATACTGTTAAGACATCCTTTTATCACCTCAGAAATATAGCACGTTTACGTCCTATGCTGTCCTTCACAGTCGCTGAGAGGTTGATAAACTCTTTTATCTTTTCATGTGTTGACTATTGTAATGGTCTCCTAGCTGGTGTATCTAAATCTTCTATCGACAAATTGCAATATTTGCAAAATTCGGCTGCCAGAGTATTGACTGGGGTCAGGGCTAGGGATCATATTACCCCTGTCTTGGAGTCTTTGCACTGGCTCCCTGTCAGTTACCGCATTGATTTTAAAATCCTTATGCTGGCATATAAGGCTTTGCACAATCTGGCTCCTCAATACTTGACTGATCTTCTATTGCCTTACACACCGTGTGTAATCTGCGAAGCAAATACATTAGTGACTTTTAAATCCCTTCTTAAAACATTTTATTTTAGGATTGCTTTAACCTGACCATTTTACCTGATTATCTTTGTGTTTAAAGAGTGTAGCGTTTCTTTCTGTTGTTATGTTTGTCTGTAAAGCGCTTTGAGAAAAGCAACTTTTAAAGGCGCTATACAAAATAAATGTATTATTATTATTATTATTATTTAAAAAATAGTCGGGTTTAAAACCGTGCTCGGGCTCATAATTACAGTTAATGTGTCGGGCAGGGCCGGGCTCGGACACAGCGGGCTCGGGTAGGGTCTTGCTTGATTTGGCCCGATCTAAAGCTCTACCTCGGGTAAGTTATGCGAACACTTACAGGCACAAATCAGCCGTTTGTCCTTGGAGAACTTGTGGAGCCTCTCCCCGTTTTTGATGTATTCGTACATCCCGCACAAACACAATCGTTAACTATTTTTGCTAGCTAGGTCTCCAATATAACGTAACTCCAGGCTTGGAGCATAGACAGTAAAAGCTTGGAGTCCCTGTTATGACGTCACGCCCAGCTAGTGGCAGGGAGGTGGCGTGTTTAAAACCACTGTAAAATGTACCAACTTTTCATATTATATTCAGCATTTTGGTATAAAAAACATAAAAAAACAATGGTGGGCGGTTCTTATCTTTATGTTTAGTAAGCACATTGCATTATCTTCGTGAAAAATTTTACCTGCTGAAGATTAAAATTTCATCTTTTAATATTATTTCATTATTAAATATTATGTATCTGTATTATTATTCTTTATTAATATTCATAATAAGTTGTATTATCTTATGGAGTTTCAAAAGCAAGAGTTTGAATGCATGAGGGAACTATAGATAGCATGGATCCATGAGTTGGATCATATGTCAGACAGAGGGAAGCTATATTTTGCTATGGGGTATGTACAATGTAGCATGTTCCACTGATGCAAGTGTATCACAGATGTAAACAACAAGGATAGTTCTTAATATGGAGAGTGTATGTACCACGTGTATGTATGACATATAAGTTCCATTTTTAACATACAGTAAGCAACATGTTTTGTTACCTTACAAGGAAGCTGTAAGACTATCTGTGGTGTATAAAAGCTCAACTTACTGTACTGCCTCAGAGAAACACGCACATGCATAGACCTGGCATGAATACAACATCTTGAAGTTTCTCTCCTGACATATAAGAATAAAAATCTTTCTTGGCAAGATAACTGGTGTCTGGTCCCGTAAATCAAATAATAACGGGGAAACAAAAGAGGCTTTAATTCCAAGTCTACATTTGGCGTCACGAACAACAGGATCGCATCTTCAGGCATTTGTCTCAATCATTCAGGTAAGACTTTAAATTTATTCTAAAAATAATTCTGAGTCTGCCTGATGATTAGACATTGACTGAAACTGCTTAAAAGAACTGTGTTATTTAAAGTACCAGTTGTTTTGCCAATGAATATATGTGTCAGAAAAAGGAAAATAATTTAAATAATTAGAATTTGATGTGGCTTATTTGAGTTGCTCTGGTCAGTAAACCTCTGAACATTGAATGATGCTGGGGAAGTATTTTTCATTTTTGAAGAAACTTTAGAAAGTGGATCTTTTTTAGAAAAAAACATCTTTAGTCAAATTTTGGAAATAGCTGTAAGGCGATTTAGCAATAAGCTTGTATGGTGGTTGGAATGTGGCGAGACTGCGATAAAGGGCAGATTTATCTCTAAAATATATCCAATACACGAAAAATCGTTTCAGAAGAAGACGAAGATAGTGTGACAAGCAGTGATTTATAGCGGTTTACAGTGGCGGGTCTGTGCTCCGAGTTTGGGCAGTACAGTATACAAAGAGAACCCTAAAACGTAAATACGCAGATGATTGAACCCTTAGAAGAAGGGTATCAATGGAATAAGAAGCTAGAATTGCATGCAATCTGATTTTGACAATAAAGCTGTTCAATGTTTGGAGAAAAAGGCTGATCTGAGAGCAACTTTAAAATATACATATATATATATATATATATATATATATATAAATATATAATATATATATATATATATATATATATATAATATATATATATATATATATATATATTATATATATAATATATATATATATATATATATATATATATATATATATATATATATGATCTGAGTTAAGACAAACAAACAAAAAAAGAAAACAGAAATTATTTGAGTTGATTTTTGTTCCCCCAAACCTTTTGTTCTTGAGAAATTAGAACAGTGGAAAGGGAGAAAGGGCCTCCCCGGAATTCACACACACACACACACACACACACACACACACACACACACACACACACACACACACACACACACACACACACACACACACACACACACACACACACACACACACACACACACACACACACACACACACACACACACACACACACACACACCACACAGACACACACACACACTCACACTCACACTCACACTCACAAAATAGCCCTGCTGTTTGAGCACACAGACAGAGTGACAAATAATTTGCAATGGCTGGAAATGCCTTTAACAGCAGAACAATATCTGCTTGGTACCTAGAAAGAAAACAGAAAAAGCAAGCTAAGTTTTTGAAAAAAGTACTGGACATTAACGCATCTATGGATGTGCAGTTAAGCTGGCTTGAGTCCCAAAAAGACTCTATCAAGTCAAAAGTATTTCCAATCCTCGCCGCACATTGGATTTTGAAACAAGGTGGAATTTGTTGCGGTATCAATGGGTGCCCAGTCCCACTTGTTGAAGCAATGAAGCCTCAAATTGAAGCATATAACAAATTGAACAAAATTATGTCTATTAAATGTTCAGATGGAGAAAATACAACCAATGATGATTCATTTGATCCAGATTGGACAAATATAATAACTGAAGCTGAAAAGAAATATTCACAAGCACCATTGAAATCTGCAACAACTGTAATGCCTCCTCCTTACAACCCAATTTATCCAATTTTGCCTGAACAATATACAAATTCATCTAAACCTCTGACACAGCCTCAAGCTTCGAGATCAAATGGAGGTCCAGTTGACAAAATGTATATTGCATCTGTACAAGCAGCTCCGGTAATAACAAGATCTAAAACAGTTCAGCCAAACAGAGACATGCTGCGATGCACACCAGCTCGGAATTATGATTCTGACTGGGATGATGAGACAAGAGATGACGACATGATCACTATTGACAAGATCGGTCCTGAATTTTCTTCACCTGTAATTAAAAGGGAAGGATCTGAAATGATGACAGAAGAGAGACCATTCACACCAGGAGAACGTCAAGCCATTCTCTCAGCCTTGCCTGCTCTGAAGAGACAAGATCCAAACACAGAGTTTTGGCGAGAATTAGACTCATTAATTGAAGCACATCAAATGACATTAAGAGACATACACACCATTGTGAAAGCTAAAATCCCAAGAAACAGATGGGAACGCTTGCCAGCTTCGATAACAACCGCCCAATGGATAGATTTGTGGGTTGATGGCCAGGGACGACCCCTGGGCCTTTGGCAAGCAGTAGATGTGTTCCGAAAAGAAATCCAGGAAATCTTGGGCAGTGGTAAAATTCCTTTCACATTAGTGACATTGATTAAGCAAAAGGATGATGAATCTCCAAATGAATATGCTCTACGTAAGTGGAATGCTTATGAGAGATGGGCTCTCTGTGCCAAGAAACAACCTGACAGAGATGATGTACAGTTCACTGACACACTTGTGGATGGACTTAGCACAAAATACCAACAAGCCTTATCACTTGGAGTCAACCCAGGTGAGACATTTGACCAAATTATGCAATGGGCTGGCCGCTTAGAGATGGCTATGAGATCAAATAAAGAAGAAGGAAACAAGCCATATCGAAGAGGAGTGGCAACAGCTCAATTCCATCATTCAGACAGGTCAGTGCAAAAAACCATGATGAAACCTCTCAAGGGAAGACGTGGACTGTAGCACAAGTACGTCAGCTCATTGAGGGAATTATGCATCCGCAATAGGAATCAGCGGCCCCCTGTATTAGTAAGAAAAGAGACAATCGCCTTTTCGTCAATGCATCAATAGGGGGCCACCCATGTGACATCCTGGTTGACGCAGGAGCAGCCATTTCAATAACAGATCTGAACCTACCTACAACAGATGAAACCATGGAAGTTGAAGGAGTTGGAGGAGGTATCACAAAATTTCGCAAAAGTTTCAAGTTCCACTGCAAATACATGAAGATGAAGTCTTATGGACATCTTTCTGGGTTGGGCCGAATTCACAAGGAACCCTTATTGGCATGGACATTCTTCCATTGTTAAACATGATCATATTCACTGACAGTTGTCAAATCGCTACAACTGCTGGGATAATAACACACGAAGATCGCACATGTAATCTAAGGTCTGTCGGTACAGCAAAACCAATTATCAGAAACTGGAAAAAAGACGGTGTGTGGGGTCTTCTGTGCAGTTTATATTCAGATGTTTGGGCTAAACACAAATTGGATTGTGGTAAAGCCAACATTGATCCCATTGTTATTGAGGGACCGATACATGCCCCTCATAAACAATACCCCATCCGACCTGAAGCAAGACGAGCCGTGGAGGAGATAGTGGCAGACTTGGAAGCTGAAGGAATCATCAGACAAACTTCATCTACCACTAATAGTCCTGTCTGGCCTGTCAAGAAATCTGATAACTCATGGCGACTAACCATTGATTACACAAGACTTAACAGTGTAACACCAAAACCGCATCCTATTGTGGCCAATCCTGCCACCATTCTGAATGATATTCCAGGAAATGCTAAAATTTTTACTGTACTGGATGTACTGTCGGCTTTCTGGTCTATACCTATAGACAAAAGATCTCAAGAGAAATTAGCCTTCACAGTGGGCGCAAAACAGTATGTTTGGAACAGACTCCCACAAGGTCTTAATCTTTCTCCTGTTGTATTTCATAGAGCTTTGGACCAGTTCTTAACGGAGCAAAAAGCTGAAATTGAGAAATCAGGAAGTGTCTGCCTCCAATATGTTGATGACTTGTTAATTGCAAGCCCAGATGAAAACAGCCATGTATTTGCTCTGAATGTTGTCCTACAAGCCCTCAGGAAAGGGGGATTCAAAGTTAACCCCGACAAAGCACAGCTGGCCAAATCCAAGGTCATCTATTTGGGCCAAGAAATATGGGTGGAAGGTAGGAGAATGACAACAGAGCATGTAGAGGCATTACGACAACTTCCAAAACCTCTAACAGTTACAGGAATGCGGAAAGTGATGGGACTTTTCAACTATTGTCGTCAGTATATACCTGATTTTGCTAGCATCACCAGCCCCCTCATCGACCTGTACAAGGGAGGAAAGCCTGGAGTGGAACAGATAAACTGGACACCGGAAGCTGAGGAAGCGTTTACTTCTATGAAAGAAAAACTGACTTCATCCCCAGTTTTGGGACTCCCTGATGGACGGTTGCATTTCCATTTGTGGACCAGGGTAGGAGATGAGACATATTCAGCAGTACTGTGTCAAAAACCAGGTGATCGATACAGACCAGTTGGATACTTTTCCACAAAGATTCCTGTCACTATGATTGGGCAACCACGATGTATACAAGCCCTCGATGGTGCCACATGGGCAGTGGATGCTGTTGAGAATCTGATAGGAGCACAGACTATCATATTGCACACTCCACACAGTATAGTGACACTGTTGAACAACACGAACATCAAAACCATAACTGATGCAAGAAGAGCAAAATGGGAAGCAACTTTGTTGAACAAGGATTTAAGAGTGGAAATCATCAGGGACACGTCTCTTAACCCTGCAACAATGATGCTGGAACCACATGAGGGAATACCACATGAGTGTGAGAAACAAGTAGAAGACGATAGTCTTGGTCCAGTTAATCCAATCCCTCTTGAAAACCCAGACAAAGAGTTATGGGTTGATGGATCCAGTTATTATGTTAATGGAAAACGACATACTGGATGGGCTGTAGTGAAAGGAGATGGAACTGTTGTAAAGAAAGGAGCCCTTTCTGGGAAATTTTCAGCACAAGTAGCTGAACTTATAGCACTTACAGAAGCCTTTGAACTATCAGAAGGAGATCGAGTCAACATCTATACAGATAGTCGTTATGCTTTTGGCGTGGTCCATGACTACCTTGCTCTGTGGAAAAGACGTGGACTTATCACTAGCAGTGGGAGCGAAATACAACATGCTTCCATAATTCGTCGTTTGATTACAGCATGTTACTTACCCCGAGAAGCAGCCGTGATCAAAGTAAAATCACATCAATCTGACAAGTCCAAAGAAAGTCAAGGAAACACGGCAGCAGATGCAGCAGCTAGAGAAGCAGCTCTACGTCCTCTTACTCCTGTTACCTTGGTAAAGGAAAACAGCAAGGATAATCCTGAGCTCCATCTTCTGTTATATCAATTGAAGAGAAAGAACAATGGATAAAAGCGGGAGCGAAAGAGGATGATCAAGGTATCTGGAGAATTCCAACAGGACAAGTGGGGATGCCTATCGGAACAAGAAGAGAACTAATGCAGCTGTATCATGGGAAGGTACATGCTGGAGAAAAAGCAATGAAATCTCAAATCAGTGAGACTTGGTGGTGGCCAAGAATGATGAGAGACATTGATGATTACTGTAGGAGATGCTTGATATGCCTCAAAGCAAATGTGGGAAAATCTGTAAAGGTGCGAATGTCACATGCACCCAGACCAACAGGTCCATGGACACACCTCCAAATCGATTTCACAGGACCTTTATCACCCAGTGGAGGGTATCAATACATACTTGTAATTATGGACAGATTTACTAGATGGGTGGAAGCATTCCCTACAAAAACTTGCACTGCTGAAGCGGCAGCACAAGTAATGGTGGAAGAAGTTTTTCCTCGCTGGGGTCTTCCATATGAACTTGATTCTGACAATGGAACTCACTTCACTGGAAAACTGATGAAAGAAGCAATGAAATTGATGGGGATTAAACAAAAATTCCATATTCCGTACCATCCAGAAAGTTCTGGGATGGTAGAACGGATGAACCGATCGTTAAAAACCGCTCTTACCAAAGCCATTCTGCAAACTGGCCAAGGTTGGCATAAGTTATTACCTGCTATTCTGTGGAACTTAAGAGCAACTCCAAACAGAGTTACAGGACTAACCCCTTTTGAACTAATGACTGGAAGAGCAATGGTTCTACCTCCTGATGCTCCGCCACCTGCGGGAACAGGAGGAGACTCTACTTTGTTCCAAGAAAAGTTACGACGCTATCTCGCAATGCTGGACAAAGCTACTAAAGACAATAATAAGAAAGTGCGAGAAGCTCAACAGCAATGGGATGAAAAACACACCACTACTGACATTCCACACATTCCCGAGTTAGGCAGTTTTGTTATGATCAAACGAATTGCTAGGAAAGGTTTAGAGCCCAGATGGGAAGGACCATATGAGATACTCCTAACTACTGATACAAGTGTTTGTCTCAAAGGGAAGGGTGTAGGAACAGATAGATGGTATCATTGGTCACAAGTTAAACCTTGCTTAGTGAATGAACAAGATGATAATGATGGGTTATGGCCTGAGATTGAGCAATGTTCATCCATTAGTTTTAAAAATTGGGTACAAAGAAGTGATGTTAATTATTTCTCTGCTTCCATTTCAGGAATCAATTCCATTGACATTGATTAGAGATGGTTGTAAGTTATTCTCGATACCCAACGATGATGGTACTCTTATTTTCCAAGTCCTTATATGTGTTACTAGAAGGAAAAGTACCAAACCTGTCAAATTGATTATTTGTAACCAAATGGATAGAACTAAGAATGGGACATACAGCGTGAAATGAGAGATTTTATACAAAACACTACCTCACAAACAATGAACATCCGCTTACTGATTTTCAACCCCAAGGGATAGGATCCTTTAACATCAACGTTTATTTTGGTTATTGTTTTAGCACGGAACTGAAGGATTTAATTAATTAAGGAGTTAATTAATTAATGAGTTCAGGCATGGGCAGAAGACTTATTAGTTTTTCTTTTCTTAGATGATTGGGGTTCATTTTAAATACATACACATAGATATTAAAATACACATAGTATACGGGGACATAACATGGGTTGGGTTTTGTTCTTTGTTTTTGTTCTTTCCTTTTCTGTTTCCATTCTTCTGTTCTTTCTGTCTATTTTCTTGGTATGCTATTTCTTCTCCTCACTATCACTTCTATAGGTTGGCCAACTGGGAATGATGGTGTGGAACTGACGGCCGTAGTTCCAGTGGAGGAAAATGAAGATATGAAGATTAAAATTTCATCTTTTAATATTATTTCATTATTAAATATTATGTATCTGTATTATTATTCTTTATTAATATTCATAATACGTTGTATTATCTTATGGAGTTTCAAAAGCATGAGTTTGAATGCATGAGGGAACTATAGATAGCATGGATCCATGACTTGGATCATATGTCAGACAGAGGGAAGCTATATTTTGCTATGGGGTATGTACAATGTAGCATGTTCCACTGATGCAAGTGTATCACAGATGTAAACAACAAGGATAGTTCTTAATATGGAGAGTGTATGTACCACGTGTATGTATGACATATAAGTTCCATTTTTAACATACAGTAAGCAACATGTTTTGTTACCTTACAAGGAAGCTGTAAGACTATCTGTGGTGTATAAAAGCTCAATCTTACTGTACTACCTCAGAGAAACACGCACATGCATAGACCTGGCATGAATACAACATCTTGAAGTTTCTCTCCTGACATATAAGAATAAAAATCTTTCTTGGCAAGATAACTGGTGTCCGGTCCCGTAAATCAAATAATAACGGGGAAACAAAAGAGGCTTCAATTCCAAGTCTACACCTGCAATTTACACTTTAATTTGCTCTGCTCTATCAGAGCTCTCAAGATTTATGTCCAGAGGTCTTCTTCATGGCAGAAGTCAGACCAGTTGCTGGTGTGCTTCAGGTTGCCCAAGAAGGGGCTTCCAGCATCCAAACAGACCATGAGTAACTGGGTCGTTCAGGCTATCTCTATGGCCTATCAGGTGCGCAGCTTGCCTTCATCTTTCGCCAAGAGAGCTCATTCAACCAAAGGCATGGCGTCCTCTAGAGCCCTCCTTTCAGGGGCCCCGATCCAAGAAGTCTGTGATGCAGCAGGATGGGCCACCCCTCACACTTTCATCAGATTCTATAGCCTGGACATCCCTTCTACAACTGGTACTCTAGTGCTCTCGTCCTAAGTGTGCCGGTGCACAGCTTCACACTGGGACAGGCAGGGCTCGTTGTGGAATAGTGGGTACTCGTTCCCCAAAGTGTCGTCATTGACACAGTTCGAGTTCTCTCGAAAGGGAACGTCTCGGGTTACCACTGTAACCCCTGTTCCCTGAGAAGGGAACGAGACACTGTGTCCCTTCACCATGCCTTCCCCTGCCTGGAGCGACTTGCTTCATCGCAGAAGTGACGCTGTTGTGTGCCAGCGTCCCTTTGGAGCTTTTGTGTATGCAGTCACATATTACATTCCCCAAAGTGTCGTCATCAACGCAGTGTCTTGTTCCCTTCTCAGGGAACAGTGGTTACAGTAGATAGTCAAGTCAAGTATATTTATATAACGCTTTTCACAATATACATTGTATCAAAGCAGCTTCACAGTATCAATCAAAATAACATAACATGGTTTGTTTCTTAGTGGAAAAAACAGCCACGTTAGGTAGGGCTGATCAATAGTATTAATGATTGGTTAATTCATTTGAATATCCCCAACTGAGCAAGCCAAAGTCAACAGTGGCAAGGAACCGAAACTCCATCAAGTGACCTAATGGTGTCCTAAAACTCCATCAGATGACCCAATGGAGAAAAAACCTTCTGGTTGAAGAGATGCGTCTTTAGTCTAGTTTTAAAATGGGGGAGCGAGTCTGAGCAACGAACAATATCAGGAAGGCTATTCCAGAGCTTTGGAGCTAAATGTGAAAATGCTCTGCCTCCTTTGGTGGATCTGGATATCCTAGGAATGACCAGAAGCCTCGAATTCAGTGATCTTAAAGAGCGCGATGGATTATAGGGCGATAGAAGATCCGTTAAATAGACTGGAGCAAAACTTTTTAGAGCCTTATAAGTCAAAAGCAATACCTTGTAATTAATACGGAACTTTATAGGTAACCAATGGAGTGATGATAGAATCGGTGTTATATGATCATATTTTCTTGATCTAGTAAGAACTCTAGTGGCTGCATTTTGGACTAACTGTAGATTGTTTATTGAGGATGCAGGACAACCAGCTAATAAAGCATTACAGTAATCTAGTCTCGAGGTCATGAATGCGTGAACTAACTTTTCTGCATCAGAGACTGATAGCATATTACGTAGCTTAGCAATGTTTCTAAGGTGGAAAACGGCTGTTTTTGTAACATATGAAATATGTTTTTCAAAAGACAGGTTACAGTCTAATACATGGGTCACCAATCTCGGTCCTGGAGGGCCTGTGTCCTGCAGGGTTTAGCTCCAACCCCAATTAAACACACCTGAACCAGCTAATCAAGGTCTCACTAGGCATAATAGAAACTGTCAGGCAGGTGTGTTGGACCTGGTTGGAGCTAAACTCTGCAGGACACCGGCCCTCCAGGACCGAGGTTGGTGACCACTGGTCTAATATAACACCCAGGTCTTTTACTGTAGCGGATAAAGTAACAGGGCATCCTACTATGTTAAAGTTGTGTTGTGAGAGGTTTTGCGGATGGTTTTTCAAACCGATAAGTAGTGCCTCTGTCTTGTCTGGATTTAATAAAAGAAAATTACACGTCATCCAATTTTATATCTTTAACACAATCTGTCAATTTGGATAATTTAGCGTATTCATCCGGCCGTGATGAAATATATATTTGAGTATCATCAGCATGACAATGGAAACTAATTCCATGTTTCCTTATAATATTTCCAAGTGGCATCATGTATATTGAGAATAATAGAGTGCAACAGCATTATGAGGACTCTCCATAGGCGTAATGGTTTTTATACCGTACAAACTGTATATTCTATCCCCCTACACTGCCCCTGTCCCTAAACCTACCCATCACAGGAGACATGCTGCATTTTTAATTTTTTAATAAAACATTGTTTTTTATGTTTTTTAAGCCATTTGATTTATGAGGACTTTTGAAATGTCCTCACAAACCACCCATAAGTTGTAATACCAGTGTAATACACATGTCATTATACAAATTTGTGTCCTCATAAATCACATAAACCAACTCTCACACACACACACACACACACACACACACACACACACACACACACACACACACACACACACACACCACACACACACACACACACACGTACCTCAGCACACAGGAGTAATGTCCCCCGTCGTGTAGTTCGGTGGGCCTGAACCAGATGGAGTCCTCCTCTTTGCTCATGCGAACCCCGTCGAAGGAGATGGGCTCCTCGAAGTCCCCGTGGCCAGTGCTCTTGTACCACATCAGACTGAGTCCAGCGCTCTGGGCGTGTGTGTAGTTCGCACGGATGTATCCATAAAATAAAGCACATTTAATCCTCACAGGCTCCCCAAGCAGAACTTTGTATTTCAGGTAGTCCACAGACCAATCCGTACAGCCGTCCACTGCGGAGAGAG
>CM070839.1:220000-287500 GCA_036326025.1 Chrosomus eos
TTCACAAACGTGTTTTAGCAGCAATCTCACACACACACACACACACGCACGCAGCAGCACGCACGCACTCACGCACACACACACACACACACACACACACACACACACACACACACACACAGCTCAGCTTGATTACACCCAATTAACGTCCCTCCTGAAACGTGTGCTCGAGGCGCGTCACTCCGCTCAAACACGGACTGATGGACGGATGGATGGAGAAGTGTGTGTGTTCAGGATAGAGGACTCACTCGAGTGTGTGGCCTATTCAAAAAAATCCAAGAAGAAAGTGTGAGAGAAATTGCTTTTAAAAGGTGTGTTTGCAGCGGAACGATGTGAGCTCAGGAGCAATTGACAGAACACGAGGAGGTACTGTAAGAGTTACTGTATGAGTTACTGTAGGAATTACTGTAGGAGTTACTGTAGGAGTTACTGTAGGAGTTACTGACGGAATTACTGTATGATTTACTGTAGGAGTTACTGTGCAGGAGTTACTGTAGGAGTTACTGTAGGAATTACTGTAAGAGTTACTGTAGGAATTACTGTAGGAGTTACTGTAGGAGTTACTGTAGGAATTACTGTATGAGTTACTGTAGGAGTTACTGTGTAGGAGTTACTGTAGGAGTTACTGTAGGAATTACTTTAGGAGTTACTGTAGGAGTTACTGTAGGAATTACTGTATGAGTTACTGTAGGAGTTACTGTAGTTACTGTATGAGTTACTGTATGAGTTACTGTAGGAGTTACTGTAGTTACTGTATGAGTTACTGTATGAGTTACTGTAGTAATTACTGTATGAGTTACTGTAGGAGTTACTGTAGGAATTACTGTATGAGTTACTGTAGGAGTTACTGTAGGAGTTACTGTGTAGGAGTTACTGTAGGAGTTACTGTAGGAGTTACTGTAGGAATTACTGTATGAGTTACTGTAGGAGTTACTGTAGGAATTACTGTAGGAGTTACTGTAGGAGTTACTGTAGTTACTGTATGAGTTACTGTATGAGTTACTGTAGGAGTTACTGTTGGAGTTACTGTAGTTACTGTATGATTTACTGTATGAGTTACTGTAGGAGTTACTCTATGAGTTACTGTAGGAGTTACTGTATGAGTTACTGTCACAGTGTCTGGTTGTGTTTTCACTGGGTGTCCACTAGAGGTCCCTTCCTTCCTGTATCCATTCACTCTAGATCCACATTTCCCTTAATCCTTGTTTGTTCCCTTCACTTGTGATTGCACCCAGCTGTTCCCATTTATGTTGTTAGTGTCTGTGCATAAATACCCTGGTTTTGTTAGTTCATGTCACTGAGTCATTGTATTGTTTGTCACGCTGCAACTCTAAGGTTTGTTTCTTTTCTGTTCTCATTTTGTTCTTGCTTGTTTTGTAATATTATTATTCGGACTGATTAGTGATTAAAATGGATTTCGACACTGGCATGGATGACTACGATTCTGATTATTTGGATTATGACGCTTGCATGGATGACGATGATTTGGATTGCCCTGACTATACAATTGCTGCATTTGGATCCACCCAATTCTATCTGTCATGACAGTTACTGTATGAGTTACTGTAGTCCATTTCAGTATTCTACAGTGCATGCATAATTATTGTGTAAATTGATATTCTGATCAGATTTTTTTTTCCAAGCACATTTGACCAATTCCAAACCACATCAATGTTAATAACTACTATTCATTTTATTTAGTAATTAATAATTCATACATTTTTAATTTATAAGTGATATATAACTGTTAAGGAAGGCTGAAAGTAAAAAGCAGGTGTGCATAATTATTGAGCAAGTTTTCTCTACAGGAAAAATTGGCCAAAAATGAGATTGAACTCGCACTGAGAAAGTCAAAAATGATTTAAATGATCATGAGAAGCATTCAGTAACTGGTGCTGAACTGGTCCTGAACTGAACTGGTGCTGAACTGGTCCTGAACTGGTCTTTAACTGAACTGGTCCTGAACTGAACTGTTCCTGAACTGGTCCTGAACTGGTCCTGAATTGATCTGGTACTGAACTGAACTGGTGCTGAACTGGTGCTGAATTGAACTGGTCCTGAATTGAACTGGTCCTGAACTGGTCCTGAACTGAACTATTCCTGAAATGGTACTGAACTGAACTGGTGCTGAACTGAACTGAACTGGTCCTGAACTGGTGCTGAATTGAACTGGTCCTGAACAGGTGCTGAACTGAACTGGTCCTGAACCGAACTGGTCCTGAACTGGTGCTGAACTGAACTTGAACTGGACTGGTGCTGAACTGGTCCTGAACTGAACTGGTGCTGAACTGATGAACTACAGGAATTCAGCTTAAAACACACACACACACACACACACACACACACACACACACACACACACACACACACACACACACACACACACACACACACACACACACACACACACAAATGTCCAGCACTCCGTCATCAAATTAAACCTTTAATGTAAATTGAGTTTACAGTAAATCTTCTAGTGGCAAAAAAGATGGATGAAAATGAAAATTGCTCTCTTGGCAATAGTTACTGACATTTGCATATACATAATTTATTCTGCAGGAGAGAGAGAAAGAGAGAGAAGTGAGAAACGAGGAAGAGTGAAGGAGAGCCTCATTACTGGAGGAAGAAAACCAGATACAAACACACGTTTCAACATCCATCAGCACTGAAGACACACACACACACACACACACACACACACACACACACACACACACACACACACACACACACACACACACACACACACACACACACACACACACACACACATAATCTCTCACATACACACACACTCTTACACACACCTCTCTAAACTAGGTCAATGTGTGGATTTCTATTGTTTTTATGTACAGATCGTTATAAACACAGTCATAATCCTAACAGGAGAATGTTGTGCATTGAGTGTCAGTGTGGAGGATCTGCTGTGTTTGGGCTGATCTCAGATCAGGTTCTCTGCTCATCTGACCTCTGAACCACAGCAGATGTTAGGAGCGCTGGACTCAAATCCTGCAGAAACGCAGAGAAACACGAGAAGGCCCGAAGCGCTTCTAAAAGATCCTGTAATGACTTCAGAGTTCAGAACTAATACAGAACAGTTATAGAAATCATATTTCCCCTGCTGTGAGAGAAAGGGTGTCAGGGCTCTCTCTCTCTCTCTCTCTCTCTCTCTCTCTCTCTCTCTCTCTCTCTCTCTCCTCTCTCTCTCTCTCTCTCTCTCTCTCTCTCTCTCTCTCTCTCTCTCTCTCTCCTCTCTTCTCTCTCTCTCTTCTCTCTCTCTCTCTCTCTCTCTCTCTCTCTCCTCTCTCTCTCTTCTCTTCTCTCTCTCTCTCTCTCTCTCTCTCTCTCTCTTCTCTCTCTCTCTCTCCTCTCTCTCCTCTCCTCTCTCTCTCTCTCCAGGCGCAGGTCCTTCATCAGATCTGGAGTGTGTGTGTGTGTGTGTGTGTGTGAGGGTAGCATGTACAGAGTGAACAGCAGCGGTCCTAGTACTGAGCCTTGTGGTACGCCATACTGAACTTGTGATCGATAAGACATCTCTTCATTTACTGCTACAAACTGATAACGGTCAGATAAGTATGATTTAAACCATGCTAGTGCAATTCCACCAACGCCAACATAATTTTCTAGTCTATTTAAAAGAATGTTGTGGTCGATAGTATCAAATGCCGCACTAAGATCGAGTAACACTAATAGAGAGATACAACCACGATCAGATGATATGAGCAAATCATTTGTGACTCTAATGAGAGCAGTCTCAGTACTATGGTACGGTCTAAATCCGGACTGAAAATCCTCGCAGATATTATTTCTTTCTAAAAAGAAACCCAGTTGTGAGGATTCTGCTTTTTCTAGTATCTTTGACAGAAAAGGCAGATTCGAGATCGGCCTGTAATTGACTAATTCTTTAGGATTAGTTTGCGTTTTTTAACAAGCGGTTTAATCATAGCCAGCTTAAAAGTTTTTGGTACGTATCCTACTGCTAAACGCTTGCTAACCCTGAGTTACTGCTAAACGCTTGCTAACCCTTAGTCACTGCTAAACGCTTGCTAACCCTCAGTCACTGCTAAACGCTTGCTAAGCCTTAGTCACTGCTAAACGCTTGTTAACCCTCAGTCACTCCTAAACGCTCCTAACCCTCAGTCACTGCTAAACGCTTGTAACCCCATCTAACGCTCTAACCTCAGTCACTGTAAACGCTTGTTAACCCTCAGTCACTCCTAAACGCTCCTAACCCTCAGTCACTGCTAAACGCTTGCTAACCCTCGTCACTGCTAAACGCTTGCTAACCCTCAGTCACTGCTAAACGCTTGCTAACCCTCAGTCACTGCTAAACGCTTGCTAACCTCAGTCACTGCTAAACGCTTGTTAACCCTCAGTCACTGCTAAACGCTTGTTAACCCTCAGTCACTGCTAAACGCTTGTAACCCTCAGTCACTGCTAAACGCTTGTAACCCTCAGTCACTGCTAAACGCTTGCTAACCTCTCAGTCACTGCTAAACGCTTGTTAACCCTCAGTCACTGCTAAACGCTTGCTTAACCCTCAGTACTCAGTCACTGCTAAACGCTTGTTAACCCTCAGTCACTGCTAAACGCTTGTTAACCCTCAGTCACTGCTAAACGCTTGTAACCCTCAGTCACTGCTAAACGCTTGTTAACCCTCAGTCACTGCTAAACGCTTGTTAACCTCAGTCACTGCTAACGCACCCTCAGTCACTGCTAAACGCTTGTTAACCCTCAGTCACTGCTAAACGCTTGTTAACCCTCAGTCACTGCTAAACGCTTGCTAACCCTCAGTCACTGCTAAATGCTTGCTAACCCTCAGTCACTGCTAAACGCTTGCTAACCCTCAGTCACTGCTAAACGCTTGCTAACCCTCAGTCACTGCTAAACGCTTGCTAACTCTCAGTCACTGCTAAACGCTTGCTAAACCTCAGTCACTGCTAAACGCTTGCTAACCCTCAGTCACTGCTAAACGCTTGCTAACCCTCAGTCACTGCTAAACGCTTGCTAACCCTCAGTCACTGCTAAACGCTCCTAACCCTCAGTCACTGCTAAACGCTTGCTAACCCTCAGTCACTGCTAAACGCTCCTAACCCTCGGTCAATGCTAAACGCTTGCTAACCCTCAGTTCTGCTAAACGCTTGCTAACCCTCAGTCACTGCTAAACGCTTGCTAACCCTCAGTCACTGCTAAACGCTTGCTAACCCTCAGTCACTGCTAAACGCTTGCTAACCCTCAGTCACTGCTAAACGCTTGTAACCCTCAGTCACTGCTAAACGCTTGCTAACCCTCAGTCACTGCTAAACGCTTGCTAACCCTCATCACTGCAGTCACTGCTAAACGCTTGCTAACCCTCAGTCACTGCTAAACGCTTGCTAACCCTCAGTCACTGCTAAACGCTTGTTAACCCTCAGTCACTGCTAAACGCTTGCTAACCCTCAATCACTGCTAAACGCTTGCTAACCCTCAGTCACTGCTAAACGCTCCTAACCCTCAGTCACTGCTAAACGCTTGCTAACCCTCAGTCACTGCTAAACGCTTGCTTAACCCTCAGTCACTGCTAAACGCTTGCTAACCTCTCAGTCACTGCTAAACGCTTGTTAACCCTCAGTCACTGCTAAACGCTTGCTAACCTCAGTCACTGCTAAACGCTTGCTAACCTCAGTCACTGCTAAACGCTTGCTAACCCTCAGTCACTGCTAAACGCTTGCTAACCCTCAGTCACTGCTAAACGCTTGCTAACCCTCAGTCACTGCTAAACGCTGCTAACCCTCAGTCACTGCTTAACGCTTGCTAACCCTCGGTCACTGCTAAACGCTTGCTAACCCTCAGTCACTGCTAAACGCTTGCTAACCCTCAGTCACTGCTAAACGCTTGCTAACCCTCATGCTACATTGCTAACTAGTCACTGCTAAACGCTTGCTAACCCTCAGTCACTGCTAAACGCTTGCTAACCCTCAGTCACTGCTAACACTTGCTAACCTGCAGTCACTGCTAAACGCTTGCTAAACCTCAGTCACTGCTAAACGCTCCTAACCCTCAGTCACTGCTAAATGCTTGCTAACCCTCAGTCACTGCTAAACGCTTGCTAAACCTCAGTCACTGCTAAACGCTTGCTAACCCTCAGTTACTGCTAAACGCTTGCTAACCCTCAGTCACTGCTAAACGCTCCTAACCCTCAGTCACTGCTAAACACTTGCTAACCCTCTCTCTGCTAAACGCTTGCTAAGCCTCAGTCACTGCTAAACGCTTGCTAACCCTCAGTCACTGCTAAACGCTTGCTAACCCTCAGTCACTGCTAAACGCTCCTAACCCTCAGTCACTGCTAAACGTTTGCTAACCCTCAGTCACTGCTAAACGCTCCTAACCCTTAGTCACTGCTAAACGCTCCTAACCCTCAGTCACTGCTAAACGTTTGCTAACCCTCAGTTACTGCTAAACGCTTGCTAACCCTCAGTTACTGCTAAACCCTTGCTAACCCTCCGTCACTGCTAAACGCTTGCTAACCCTCCGTCACTGCTAAACGCTTGCTAACCCTCAGTCACAGCTAAACGCTTGCTAACCCTCAGTCACTGGTAAACGCTTGCTAACCCTGAGTCACTAAACGCTTGCAGAGCCGGCGATCCAGAAGTTCCTCAAATGCACATCTCTGTCACACTGAGCTCAGCGCTTGAATCAACCATAATAATACTGCTAAACCCTTGCTAACCCTCAAGCACTGCTAAACGCTTGCTAACCCTCAGTCACTGCTAAACGCTTGTTAACCCTCAGTCACTGCTAAACGCTTGTTAACCCTCAGTCACTGCTAAACGCTCCTAACCCTCAGTCACTGTTAAATGTTTGTCAACCCTCAGTCACTGCTAAATGCTCCTAACCCTCAGTCACTGCTAAACGCTCCTAACCCTCAGTCACTGCTAAACGTTTGCTAACCCTCAGTTACTGCTAAACGCTTGCTAACCCTCACGCTTGCTAACGCCCGTTTCACACATACTCCGTGTGCAGTGCGTATGCGGTGCGTGTTGCGGTGCGTATACGGTACAGGAGCAGCACACGCTATAGTGCTTTCACATATGCTGCGTTTGCAGTGCGTAACTGATCCGCGGCTGTACCACAAACACACATATACAAACTTGAATGGACGTATGCACGTTTAAACACAATTTAAACGCCTATAATTCCATGCATTACTTCTATATATTAAGTTGCTTAAGAAAGTGATCAAATATGTGCATGTACTTATATTAAAATCGTAAACATTTTAAATTAAAAATTAAGATTTAAAATAAATCTTGTATGTTACAAAGAACTTGTTTTTCCACCTACACGAATGAGTGTTGTTCATTATTATGTCCTTGTTGAGGTAAATTGTCGTTTTCCTTGCTTAAAACCCCGGTCTTAAAGTAAAAAGATGAAAAGTAGTATTTAATTAAATACATTTATGGTGAGATTACTACATTTTATTGAATTAAATGCATTTATGGTGAAATTACTACATTTTCAGGTCAATCTGTGTTCATTTTGACCACGAACCGTGCGCTGTCACTTTAATTCTGCGTTTGCAGCACAGCAAAAATAGACTCGGTGCGGAAACGATCTCTGCACTGCTGTATACGCACCGCAACTGCAACGGATCGACGGACTACACGCGTGCTGTGTGAAAGCTATAACCTGTTACATGGGTAAGGAAAAAAGCTATCAAGAACCACTGCTAACGGATATGGTGAAACGGCTAACTCAGCACTCAAACGCTTGCTAACCATCAGTCACTGCTAAACGCGTTGCTAACCCTCAGTATGCTAAACGCTGCTAACCCTCAGTCACTGCTAAACGTTTCTAACCCTCAGTCACTGCTAAACGCTCCTAACCCTCAGTCACTGCTAAACGCTTGCTAACCCTCAGTCACTGCTAAACGCTTGTTTAACCCTCAGTCACTGCTAAACGCCTTGTTATCCTAAACGCTTGCTAACCCTCAGTCACTGCTAAACGCTTGTTAACCCTAGTCACTAAACGCTTCCTAAGACCGGCGATCTAGAAGTTCCTCAAATGCAAGTCTCTGTCACACTGAGCTCACCTTGAATCAACCATAAGACTTCTCTTGTTATCAGAAATAATCTGCCACTGGTGTTCCTTTCAATAATAATGACATGTTTCTTTTGGTCTAAATGCATGTTCATTACCTGGTTTTCCTTCAGGAAAACACATTACAATCTGGTGTTTATTCTTGATGAATTAAAGCCAAATGAAACAATAATGATTCAGCACTAAAAGAATTGTGCAGTGTCACCATCTCTCTTCTTCTCTCTCTTCAATTAGCTCTTCCTATTCACTCTGTCTCCCTCTCTCTCTCTCTCTCTCTCTCTCTCTCTCTCTCTCTCTCTCTCTCTCTCTCTCTCTCTTCTCTCTCCTCTCTCTCTCTCTCCTCTCTCTCTCTCTCTCTCTCTCTCTCTCCCCTCTCTCTCTCTCTCTCTCTCTCTCACATACACACACATGTTGGATTTTTTGGATTGGGGTAATAAGACTTTGTTCCAGATGTTGGGGAATATTCCTAAACTCAGGATGATATTGAAGAGCTTGAGAATGGCTAATTGGAATTTGTGGTCTGTGTATTTAATCATTGCATTTAGGATGCCATCGACACCACAGGCTTTTTGCAGTTTCAGGGTTTGTATTCTGTCTAATAGTTCGGTTAGTGTAATTGGAGAGTCTAATGGGTTCTGGTAGTCTTTGATGGTTGATTCTAAATCCTTTAGTTTGTCATAAAGGACATTTTGTTCCTAAGTTTTGTTTATATTAGTAAAGAGGTTGGAGATTAAAGAGATTAAATAGCTAGTTCTTGATGGTAAGATTTGTTTAGTGTGTTCCAATGTTTTCAGAACTGGTCGGATTCTAAGGATTCTTCAATTTCCCTGAGTTGACTTTTTGTGTTTTTTTTTTCTTTCTTAAAGTATTCCTATATTGTTTAAGTTTTTTCGTGATAGAGATGACGGATGTTCTCATTGTCAGCAACTCTGTGTTTCTGGTTGGATAGGATTCTTAATTCTTTCCTTAATTATTTTTAATTATTTTTTTTTGCAGTCATTGTCAAACCATTTCCCAGTGGCATGTGGTGGTTTTCTTTTGTGGTTTTTAAGTTGGATAATGTTGCTGATACCTCAAATATTCTATTCAGCTTGTCTACTGCTAGGTTTGTACCTTCACTATTACCGGGAAAGGAGTGGCAAGAAATTGATCTAATAGGGCTTGAATTTTCAATTGACTAATTGTACTTGGATATTTTTATCTTTACTGTTTTGTTTCCATCTATACATGTTTCTAACTGAGTGGAGCTGGGTTTGTTTAGATGCTTCTTGGTTGGGCATTGCTCTGTTTAATTAGAGGGTTATTTTACTGTTGTCTGACAGGGGGTTTAGTGGGCTGACTGTGAATGCTCTGAGGGAGTTTGGGTTAAGGTCTGTCAGAAAATAGTCGACTGTACTGCTACCGAAAGATGAGCTGTAGGTGTATCTACCGTAGGAGTCTCCTTGAAGCCTGCCGTTGACTAGGAACAGACCTAGTGTGCGACACAGATGAAGAAGATGTGTTCCGCTTTTGTTTGTTGTTTTATCATAATTGTGTCTCTGTGCTTGTATCGGTGTGGGGAGGACGTCTCCTCCAGGCAGGTGTTTGTGTCCCTGAGGGTTCAGTGTGTCCAGGTGTGTGTATCTGAGAGTTCAGTGTGTCCAGGTGTGTGTATCTGAGAGTTCAGTGTGTCCAGGTGTGTGTATCTGAGAGTTCAGTGTGTCCAGGTGTGTGTGTCCCTGAGGGTTCAGTGTCTCCAGGTGTGTGTGTCTGAGAGTTTAGTGTGTCCAGGTGTGTGTGTCTGAGAGTTCAGTGTGTCCAGGTGTGTGTGTCCCTGAGGGTTCAGTGTGTCCAGGTGTGTGTGTCTAGGTGTGTGTGTCTGAGAATTCAGTGTGTCCAGGTGTGTGTGTGTCTGAGAGTTCAGTGTGTCCAGGTGTGTGTCCCTGAGAGTTCAGTGTCTCCAGGTGTGTGTGTCTGAGAGTTTAGTGTGTCCAGGTGTGTGTGTCTGAGAGTTCAGTGTGTCCAGGTGTGTGTTTGTCTGAGAATTCAGTGTGTCCAGGTGTGTGTGTCTAGGTGTGTGTGTCTGAGAATTCAGTGTGTCCAGGTGTGTGTGTCTGAGAGTTCAGTGTGTCCAGGTGTGTGTGTCTGAGAGTTCAGTGTGTCCAGGTGTGTGTCCCTGAGAGTTCAGTGTCTCCAGGTGTGTGTGTCTGAGAGTTTAGTGTGTCCAGGTGTGTGTGTCTGAGAGTTCAGTGTGTCCAGGTGTGTGTGTCCCTGAGGGTTCAGTGTGTCCAGGTGTGTGTGTCTAGGTGTGTGTGTCTGAGAATTCAGTGTGTCCAGGTGTGTGTGTCTGAGAGTTCAGTGTGTCCAGGTGTGTGTGTCTGAGAGTTCAGTGTGTCCAGGTGTGTGTGTCTGAGAGTTCAGTGTGTCCAGGTGTGTGTGTCTGAGAGTTCAGTGTGTCCAGGTGTGTGTGTCCCTGAGGGTTCAGTGTGTCCAGGTGTGTGTGTCTGAGAGTTCAGTGTGTCCAGGTGTGTGTGTCTGAGAGTTCAGTGTGTCCAGGTGTGTGTGTGTCTGAGAGTTCAGTGTGCCCACGTGTGTGTCCCTGAGGGTTCAGTGTGTCCAGGTGTGTGTGTCCCTGAGGGTTCAGTGTGCCCAGGTGTGTGTGTCCCTGAGGGTTCAGTGTGTTTAGGTGTGTGTGTCTGAGAGTTCAGTGCGTCCAGTTCTTCACCTGTTCTGGAATTAAGGTCTCCACAGAACACTTCCCTGTCTGTCTGTCTGTCTCTCAGGTTCTTTCTGTATGTCTGCTTGTCTGTCTGACTCTCAGGTTCTGTCTGTCTGTCTCTCAGGTTCTGTCTGTCTGTCGTCTGTCTGTCTGTCTGTCTGTCCCGTCTGTCACTCAGGTTCTTTCTGTCTGTCTGTCTCAGGTTCTGTCTGTCTGTCTGTCTGTCTGCTCTAGTCTTCTTTCTAGTTCTTTCTTTCTTTTTTCTTTCTTTCTTTCTTTTCTTTCTTTCTTTCTTTCTTTCTTTCTTTCTTTCTTTCTTTCTTTCTTTCTTTCTTTCTTTCTTCTTCTGTCTGTCTGTCTGTCCCTCAGGTTCTTTCTTTCTGTCTCTGTCTGTCTGTCTCTCAGGTTCTTCTGTCTGTCTGTCTGTCTGTCTCTCAGGTTCTTTCTGTCTGTCTGTCTGCCTCTCAGGTTCTTTCTGTCTGTCTGCTTCTCTGTCTGTCTGTCTCTCAGGTTATTTCTTTCTGTCTGTCTGTCTGTCTCTCAGGTTCTTTCTGTCTGTCTGTCTGTCTGTCTGTCTGTCTGTCTGTCTGTCTGTCTGTCTTCTGTCTGTCAGGTTATTTCTGTCTGTCTGTCTTGTCTGTCTCTCAGGTTATTTCTGTCTGTTCTGTTGTCTGTCTGTCTCTGTCTGTCTCTTCAGCTTCTCTCTGTCTGTCTGTCTCTCAGCTTCTCTCTGTCTGTCTGTCTGTCTGTCTGTCTGTCTCTCAGGTTCTTCTGTCTGTCTGTCTGTCTGTCTGTCTGTCTGTCCTTCAGGTTCTTTCTTTCTGTCTGTCTTGTCTCTCAGGTTCTGTCTGTCTGTCTGTCTGTCTGTCTGTCTGTCTCCCAGGTTCTTTCTGTCTGTCTGTCTGTCTGTCTCTCAGGTTCTTTCTGTCTGTCTGTCTGTCTGTTTGTCTTTCTCTCAGGTTCTTTCTGTCTGTCTGTCTGTCTGCCTCTCAGGTTCTTTCTGTCTGTCTGTCTGTCTCTCAGGTTCTTCTATCTGTCTGCTTGTCTATCTTGTCTGTCTGTCTCTCAGGTTCTGTCTGTCTGTCTGTCTGTCTGTCTGCTCTCAGGTCTGTCTGTCTGTCTGTCTGTCTGTCTCTCAGGTTCTTTCTGTCTGTCTGTCTGTCTGTCTGTCCTTTTCTCTCAGGTTCTTTCTGTCTGTCTGTCTGTCTCTCAGGTTCTATCTGTCTGTCTGCTTGTCTGTCTGTCTCTCAGCTTCTCTCTGTCTGTCTGTCTGTCTGTCTGTCTGTCTCTCAGGTTCTGTCTGTCTGTGTCTGCTTGTCTGTCTGTCTGTCTGTCTGTCTGCTTGTCTATCTGTCTGTCTGTCTCTCAGGTTCTGTCTGTCTGTCTGTCTGTCTGTCTGCTTGTCTATCTGTCTGTCTGTCTCTCAGGTTCTGTCTGTCTGTCTGTCTGTCTGTCTCTCTATCAGGTTCTGTCTGTCTGTCTGTCTCTCAGGTTCTTTCTGTCTGTCTGTCTGTCTGTCTGTCTCTCAGGTTCTGTCTGTTCTGTCTGTCTGTCTGTCTCTCAGGTTCTTTCTGTCTGTCTGTCTGTCTGTCTGTCTGTCTGTCTGTCTGTCTGTCTCAGCTTCTCTCTGTCTGTCTGTCTGTCTGTCTGTCTGTCTCTCAGGTTCTTCTGTCTGTCTGTCTGTCTGTCTGTCTGTCTGTCTGTCTGTCTGTCGTCTCTGTCTCTCAGTTTCTGTCTGTCTGTCTCTCAGGTTCTTTCTGTCTGTCTGTCTCTCTGGTTCTTTCCGTCTGTCTGTCTGTCTGTCTGTCTGTCTGTCTCTCAGGTTCTTTCTGTCTGTCTGCTTGTCTGTCTGTCTGTCTCTCAGGTTCTTTCTGTATGTCTGTCTGTCTGTCTCTCAGGTTCTTTCTGTTTTGTCTGTCTTGTCTGTCTGTCTGTCTCAGATTCTGTCTGTTTGTCTGTCTCTCAGTTCTGTCTGTCTGTCTGTCTCACAGGTTCTTTCTGTCTGTCCGTCTGTCTGTTCGTTTGTCTGTCTGTCTGTCTGTCTTCTCAGGTTCTTCTGCTGTCTGTCTGTCCTGTCTGTCTGTCACTCAGTTCTTTCTGTCTGTCTGTCTGTCTCAGGTCTGTCTGTCTGTCCTGTCTCTCAGGTTCTTTCTTTCTGTCTGTCTGTCTGTCTCTCAGTTCTTTCTGTCTGTCTGTCTCTCGGTTCTTTCCGTCTGTCTGTCTGTCTGTCTGTCTGTCTGTCTGTCTGTCTCTCAGGTTCTTTCTGTCTGTCTGCTTGTCTGTCTGTCTGTCTCTCAGGTTCTTTCTGTTTGTCTGCTTGTCTGTCTGTCTGTCTCTCAGATTCTGTCTGTCTGTCTCTCAGGTTCTTTCTTTCTGTCTGTCTGTCTGTCTCTCAGTTTCTTTCTGTCTGTCTGTCTGTCTGTCTGTTATTGTCTGTCTGTCTGTCTTTCTCTCGGGTTCTTTCTGTCTGTCTGTCTGCCTCAGGTTCTGTCTGTCTGTCTGTCTGTCTGTCTGTCTGTCTCTCAGGTTCTTTCTGTCTGTCTGTCTGTCTGTCTCTCAGTTATCTCTTTCCTTCTGTCTGTCTGTCTGTCTGTCTGTCTGTCTCACAGGTTCTTTCTGTCTGTCTGCTTGTCTGTCTGTCTGTCAGGTTCTGTCTGTCTCTCAGGTTCTGTCTGTCTCTCAGGTTCTTTCTGTCTGTCTGTCTGTCTCTCAGGTTCTTTCTGTCTGTCTGTCTGTCTGTCTCTCAGGTTATTTCTGTCTGTCTGTCTGTCTGTCTCTCAGGTTCTTTCTGTCTGTCTGTCTCAGGTTCTGTCTGTCTCTCAGGTTCTTTCTGTCTGTCTGTCTGTCTCTCAGGTTCTTTCTGTCTGTCTGTCTGTCTGTCTGTCTTCTGTCTGTCTGTCAGGTTATGTCTGCTTGTCTGTCTGTCTGTCTCTCAGGTTCTTTCTGTCTGTCTGCTTGTCTGTCTGTCTGTCAGGTTCTATCTGTCTTTCTGTCTCTCAGGTTCTTTCTGTCTGTCTGTCTGTCTGTCTGTCTGTCCATCCGTCTGTGTTTTTAAGTTTTCTATCAGGTATGCAGGGCTCTCAGATCTCAGCCATTTCTAGGAAACAGTAAAGGTAAATTCCATAAAACATCGCGGGAGAGAGATTAACAATCGACACGGTTCAAGTGTAACAAACAGCAATAAATAAGAGAAAATCAAACGTTCTCAATCGTATTCCTCGCTGGATGAATGATCCCTGTCCAGGACCCAATATCAGGAGTGCGTCTCGCTGTCAGGGAAGCTTTATCTTCCCGTCACTGACGCAGATATATATTTTAAAGCGGATTGCCATATTTTCTTCTTCCCTTCTCTCTCTTTTTCTCTTATAGCCTGGATTTCTATTTCAGCTCAAAACGCCTTTCTATTCTCGTCGGCTGAAATCTCCATTTTTAGGCTAAAATTTGAGCTGGAAAAGCAGGATTACATTTGAGGAATATAATCTTCTCTGAGTAACGTGAGCTTGCATTTATAGTACTGAAAAAAATGACATATTTAGGGAAATAAAAGCACATGCTCATATAATCAGTCAGGACTATTGTCTGATGAATTAGTGAGCATACAGGAATCACGCACAGCTCCGATGAATCTAGATCAAGGGTTTTCATCCCTGCTTTCAATAAAAGCATCTGCACAATGAATAAAAGTAAATGTTACAGATGTTTCTATAGTCCCCAACACTGCAGATTTAGTGTGTCTCCCTGATCAAGCACACTCCCGGAGCTCAAGTGTGTGTGTGTGTTGTGTGTGTGTGTGTGTTGTGTGTGTGTTGTGTGTGTGTGTGTGTGTGTGTGTGTGTGTGTGTGTGTGTGTGTGTGTGTGTGTGTGTGTGTGTGTGTGTGTGTGTGTGTGTGTGTGTGTGTGTGTGTGTGTGTGTGTGTGTGTGGTGTGTGTGTGTGTGTGTCAGAGAGAGAGAAATGTTGGGACTCCAGGATCCTGAGAGGAATCTAAACCAAAGCACTGAAACACACCGCCACCTACTGGAGATTCACAGACACATCGTGTCAAAAACCTTCAGGCCAATAATGAAAGCACAGCATAAAAAAAGGTAATAATACACTTATATATAATATATATATATATATAATATATATATATATATATATATATATATATATATATATATATATATATATAATATATATATATATATATAATATAATATAATTTATATATTTGAATGGGTCTAAAATGTGTTGGGATGCTTAGACCAGTGGGGATTTCCAGACTGGTTTATAGTCCTGATCTAGCCGTCAAGGAAGTCTTGCTGGTAAAAACTCCAGGTGGGACACCAGCAGATCTTACACACACACACACACACACACACACACACACACACACACACACACACACACACACACACACACACACACACACACACACACACCATACACACACCTCCGAACAGCTTCAATCTTTCCCAATCAGTGTTTCAACACACATCAGCAGAAGATTTGCAGTATTCATGTGAAGTGTGTGATGATATGGCGCTCCAGAGTATTCCTGTCAGACAGCCTTCATCTCCTCTCCTCCTCATCCTCCTCTCCTTCTTGTTTTTAAAGCAAAAGCTCAGAAACGGGGCCATGGATCTCCAGGGGTGATGCTGCTTATATAATGTTATTAAAAATTCACACATCACATGTCCTTATTACAGCCTCAAAAACACATGAGAAATATCAGAGAGAGAAGAGATGAGAGGAAAGGAAGAGTCTGTGCAAAACACAAATAAATTGAAGCACCTGCAAATCTCAGCTCTGCATTTTCATTTCGGTCCAGAATGACACAAGCCACCGTATTTTATTAGTTCAGCTGGAGATTCTTCCGTCGCCTCACGACGAGAACAACTACAATCACAACCAATAATACAATTAGTCACAATCTGACTGGAGGCTTACATACGACTTGTAATGAAAGTGTCATTCCTGATGAAGGGAACAGATAACTCAGTGAGAACCCCATGAGAACTCAGTGAGAACCCCATGAGAACTCAGTGAGAACCCTGTGAGAACCCAATGAGAACTCAGAGAACCCAATGAGAACTCACCTCAGAGAACCCAATGAGAACTCAGTGAGAAGCCTGTTACCCCTTTTCCACCAGCATGAACCGGTGCTAGTTCAGAGCTAGAGCTATTGTCGGCTCAGAGTTGGTTCGACTGACGAGCCTTATAAGAACCGGTTTGCCAGATCTTACATCACTGTATACGCCTCATGTTTCCCAGCAACCCAAACTCACACACACCAGGCTTCTGCATCGGCGCATGACATCACAGCACTGCGAGTGCGATCCAAAAGCACAAGGATTCGTAGGCTCTCCCAACACTCCAGCAGGACTCGATCGCTCCGCGCCGCTCAGATGCATCTCCAACAACCCTTCCAGAAACAATAAGATCTTCAATAAGATCAGAGCTAAAACACCACAGAGACAGAAGCAGGATCTGATAAACAGATCGGCTCTAAATGTCTGAGTTTGTGTGTTTAATGGATGTAGAGAGGGGCGGCAGTGGCTCAGTGGTTCATGTAGGTTGTCTACAAACCGGAAGGTTGGTGGTTCAATCCCCGGTTCCACCTGGCCAAGTGTCGAGGTGTCCATGAGCAAGACACCTAACCCCAGATGCTCCCGACGAGCTTGATGGCGCCTTGCATGGCTGCAGTCGCCCGTCGGTGTATGAATGAGAGAGTGAATGGGTGAATGTGAGGCAAATTGTAAAGCGCTTTGGTGGCCATTGGGTCTGTGAAAGCGCTATATAAATGCAGTCCATTTACCATTTACCATAGAGTCTCAGCAAGAGTTTTAGAGGACGTCCTAGACGCCGTCTATTGCCCTGAGAGACAGAACGAGGTATTATTGCATCTCTACCGGCCGAATAAACCACAACCTGATCCAGAGCAGGGAATGATGGGAAATATCAGCTTGAACATCAATGGCACATTCACAGAGAGGTTTAGGGTTAGGTAGACCTCCACAATGATGGAGAAACCAGCAGCGTCTGATCATCTGAGCACTGACAAATTCACAAACACAGCTCTTATACTAGTAAAAATTAATGAGGGATATTCAGAAAATTAATTAAGATGAAAACAGGTCTCTGGGTGAAAGGCTTCATTATTATTGTGGCTTGTAAATCTTCTATAATCCTGCAAATAGAAGAAGAGAGCAAATTATGTGCTGTGTGTGTGTGTGTGTGTGTGTGTGTGTGTGTGTGTGTGGTGTGTGTGTGTGTGTGTGTGTGTGTGTGTGTGTGTGTGTGTGTGTGTGTTGTGTGTGTGTGTGTGTGTGTGTTGTGTGTTGTGTGTGTGTGTGTGTGTTGATTTGACCCTTATGCTGGGTTTCGTACACACCAAAAGATAATCGGGCTGATTTTGGGCCGATTTTCCCCCTTCCGACAATCCTAGCTGTGTCCCAATTATCTTGATGGTTCTACAGATTATCTTATCAGATTCTCCCTTGGTGTGAGGTGTGTGAAAGGTTTCCAAACCTGAGCCGCCCCGGTCACGAATCATAAATATTCAACATAAATCCTGTTTGTTGTTGTGTGTGTGGGGTGGGGGGGGGGGGGGGGGGGGGGGGAGGACAAACGCACACACTCTCGAGATTATCACGTAAAACGAAACACTATCTAATCAGAAATCGAGATGATGGAAGACGGAAGCGTAACAAACGCAGTCATGGCGCAGAGGGAAGTTGATGTGGACAGCAGAGATGGAGGATCAGCTTGTTGATTTGTGGCAACAGCATGAATGTTTTTCTGTTAAAATCATTCCAAACACTATCATCGCAATTTCTTCCTGCATATCGTCCGCCATGCTTATTCTGAAGTCTGACGAGATTTTGTGAGATTTCCTGTGTTCACAGTCGAGACTCTGGTTGAAAATCTGTTCGTGTGGTGTGTGCTGTCTTTGTCACATCATGGCACAACACACACTATAGGAGCAAAACGGTTAAATCTAGGATTTTTTGTCCTGATGTTTGTGGTCTATCACATTTTGAAAATCTTATAAGATGTAAAAAATCTTTTGGTGTGTACCCAGCATTAGTTTTGACCTGTGACCCCTCTGAATGAAGTCCTTTCGATCACCTCAAAAACTGTATGTATGCATGACATTGTGCTTCATTTCACATGATAAAACCAATTGTTCTGCTTCTGGATGCTGATTGGTCAATGCAGTCTAGTGGTAAAATGACAAAAATAAATGATACCTGTATGTTTTTATCTCATCCTGCTCAGCCAAGGCTGCAAAGCCGACTCCGTGTTACAAATATGTTAGACCTATCACTTCTGCCACTAAAGAGTGCTTTATTAATAATCTTCCTAATCAGTTTCATCATCTCAGCATCCCAGATAGCTTAGAAGAACTTGATATTGCGACAGAAACTTTTAACTCTCTCTTTTCCAGCACTTTAGACACAGTTGCTCCGCTGCGCTTAAAGAAGATTAAAGAAAATAGTCCAACGCCGTGGTACAACGAGCACACACACACACACACACACACACAACACACACACACACACACACACACACACACACCACACGTGGCTGTTTCACAAAAAGACAAGCGCCGACATTAGACATTTCTCAATAACAAGTACGTAAAGTTCGGACTTGCCAAGTCCGACTCAGGAGAATGAGTCCCGAGGACGCTAGTCCGCTAATTCTGCTAATGCTACAGCGTTCTTGAAAGCGTCACTCAGCTCGCTCTGCTACCTCGGTTATCTCTGTACATGTTAGGCAACAATAAACTAACTATGTAATAAAACACCACTCTGCCTCTTTTCATTTTCATTTATAGCCACAAAAATGTGGTTTAGGTTATGCGTATTGATTATATTCACTGCATGCATAACGTTAGCCTATTTATAACAAAACAAAATATAAAACTCAACCTTGCCTCTTTTCATTTAAATTAAAAAAAATATCCAACATATTAATATGGTCCAGGCAATATGTGTATTTGTACTAAACAACATAAACAACCTTACAGGGTAACACTTTATAATACACACTATTAATCATTAGTTAAGCATTAGTAAACAGTTAATTCATCATTTATAAAGCATTAATTAGACATTAATAAGCAGTTTATAAATACAGCTATAAATGCTTTATTCTTGATTTAAAAGCATATCTATAATGTGTTTAATAATTGTATTTTCATACTTTATTAATGATCAATTTATCATTTCTAAATGATGTATTGCATTATTTATAAAACATTTATTTAAGAGGTGTCAGTGGTTCATAAGATTACTTAGAAAGTGTAAGTAAATGATTAATAAACTATTTAAATGTACATTCATACATCTTATTATTCATACATATAGTAATAGTTACTTAATGTGTTAATAAATGCTTTATTACCATGTATTTATACTGTAATTCAGGGTTAATTTTGGTAGTTATAAAGCATTTAGAAGTGGTTAGTTAACTATTTCTGTGAGCTCATCTAAAGTGAGGACTATTCATGCTTTGTAAAGCATTTACAAAGGAGATTTGTGTTGTTTCACCGTGTTGTGTTTGTTTCATTTTTCTGTTTTGAAGATAAATGAGCCTTTAAATCTCATTTATAAATGTTTTACACGGCATGAATAGTCCTCACTTTAGATGAGCTCACAAAAATAGTTAACTGACCACTACTAAATGCTTTATAACTACCTGATTTTACTCCTTTTACTTACACTTTCTAAGTGATCTTACGAATCACTGACAACTCTTAAATAACTGGTTTTGTAATTAATGCAATACTTCATTTAGAAATAATTTATTGATCATTAACAAAGTATGAAAATACAATTATTAAACACATTATAGATATGCTTGTAAATCAGGAAAAAAACATTTATAACTGTATTTATAAACTGCTTATTAATGTCTATTAATGCTTTATAGATTATGAATTAACTGTTTACTCATGCTTAACTAATGATTAATAGCGTGCAGTTATTATAAAGTGTTACCCATTACAGTGATCATCTTCACTGTAATAAATTAAAAAATAAAAAACTGTCCCCAACTAAGCAAGCCAAAAGGCGAAGGCAACAGTGGCAAGGAACCAAAACTCCATCAGGTGACAGAATGGAGAAAAAAACCTTGGGAGAACCCAGGCTCAGTCGGGGGGCCAGTCCTCCTTTGGCCAACGAATGAACAGTGTATGATTATGAGTTAGGCAGCATAATGTCAGGAGTCAGATGGGATCAGAACTTTCACAATATTATCCAGTTCATCTGGTTGGGTTGGGTCATCCGGCCAGTGAGGAGATGAGTGTGGTGAGTGTCCCATGGGCCTTCACAGCCCTGATAATGCGTGTCGTCGTGTCCATGTGATGGTCCTTCATCAGATCTGGATATGCCCTGGATCCGGCGGTCTGCGGTAAACCTCGGGATAAACAGAGAGACTAATATTAGCGTAGACGCCATCCTTCTTATGATGTACAAAGTACATCAGGAATCATGGGAAGTGTTCCCGGTTCCGGCTGATCTAATCTATGCAGCCTAACATTGAATTATAGAAATCTATAATGTGTTATGTGAATGCTAAGCCAAAGAGATGTGTTTTTAGTCTAGATTTAAACTGACAGACTGTATATGCTTCCCGGACCGTGTTAGGAAGATTGTTCCAAAGTTTTGGTGCTAAATAGGAAAAGGATCTACCGCCAGCAGTCGATTTAGATATTCTAGGTATTATCAACTGGCCAGAATTTTGAGATCGCAATAGACGTGAAGGACTATAATGCGTTAAGAGCTCGCTCAAGTACTGGGGAGCTAAACCATTTAGTGCTTTGTAAGTAATCAGCAATATTTTAAAATTTATACGATGTTTAATAGGCAGCCAATGCAGTGTTGACAGAACCGGGCTAATATGGTCATACTTCCTGGTTCTGGTAAGAACTCGTTTTGAACTAGCTGTAGTTTCATCGTCTAAATCATACACTAGATTTAATTATATCATATGGAACCGATCCAACCGATATAGATATTATACCGCAAAGTGACGATCTCACTGATCATTACATGGTAACTTGCATAATACGCACTGCTGAAATTTGTCATGTTGCACCACGTTATAGACCAGGCAGAACAATCCTTCCAACCACTATAGATAGATTCTCAAATAGCTTACCTGATCTATCTCAGCTGCTCAGTAAACCCAAACAATCAGATGAACTAGAGGAAATGACTAGCAGTATGAGCAACATTTTCTCTAGTACACTAGATATTGTTGCACCAATTAGATTAAAAAAGGTTAGAGAGAAAACTAAAACACCATGGTACAACAGTGCTACGCATGCTATCAAGAGAGAAACTCGTAACTTAGAGCGTAAATGGAAACGAACTAATTTAGAGGTCTTCAGAATCGCGTGGAAAGACAGTATGTCACGTTATAAAAGGGCTCTAAAATCAGCCAGGGCTGAGCATATCCGCAAACTAATTGAAAATAACCAAAATAATCCAAGGTTTTTATTTAACACCGTGGCTAGACTAACAAATAATCAGACATCTCCAGAGCAAAATATTCCGTTACAATATAGTAGTAATGATTTTATGAATTACTTCAATGAGAAAATAGAAAGCATCCGAAACACTATTGTAAATGTACAATCCTCTATGGTGTCTTATGACTCAGCCTCAATTATGGCCCCTCTAGAACAACTAAACCGCTTTACAACTATAGGACAGGAAAAAAACTAAATAAACTTATCATTGCATCTAAACCAACAACATGTTTATTAGATCCAATACCCACTAAACTACTTAAAGAAGTGTTACCTGTAGTGGAAGAGCCTCTTCTCAATATTATTAACTCGTCTTTATTTTTAGGTCACGTTCCAAAAATATTCAAGCGGGCAGTAATAAAGCCTCTCATTAAGAAACCGCAATTAGATCCAAATAACCTAGCAAATTACAGACCCATCTCAAATCTTCCATTTATGTCTAAAATACTAGAAAAAAATTGTGTCCGCTCAATTGTGCTCTTTCTTGCAAGAAAATGATATCTATGAAAAATTTCAGTCGGGATTCAGACCGCATCATAGCACAGAATCTGCGCTAGTTAAAATTACAAATGATTTACTCTTAGCCTCTGACCAAGGCTGTATCTCAATACTAGTTCTACTTGATCTTAGTGCTGCGTTCGACACTATAGATCATAAAATACTCTTAGATCGACTACAAAACTACACTGGTGTTCAGGGACAGGCATTAAGCTGGTTTAGATCGTACTTATCAGACCGTTACCATTTCGTCTGTTTAAATGGGGAAAAATCAAAGGTAACATCAGTAGACTATGGAGTGCCGCAAGGATCTGTCCTAGGCCCTCTGCTATTCTCAATATATATGCTGCCACTTGGTAATATTATAAGAAAACATGGAATTAATTTTCACTGTTATGCTGATGACACTCAATTATATATCTCATCACGACCAGATGAAAACACTAACTTATCTAACTTGACAGAGTGTCTAAAAGATATAAAATGCTGGATGACGTGTAATTTCCTGCTATTAAATTCAGATAAAACGGAGGTATTACTTATTGGTCTAAAAAACTACCCACAAAATCCTTTACAATACAACTTTAATTTAGAAGGATGTCGTGTTACTTTATCCACTACAGTAAAAGACCTGGGTGTTATGCTAGACCGCAACTTGACTTTCGAAAATCATATTTCATATGTTACAAGAACAGCCTTTTTCCACCTTAGAAACATTGCTAAGCTACGTAACATGCTATCTGTTTCAGATGCAGAAAAGTTAGTTCATGCATTCATGACCTCGAGACTAGATTACTGTAATGCTTTATTAGCTGGTTGTCCTGCATCCTCAATAAACAAGCTACAGTTAGTCCGAAATGCAGCCGCTAGAGTTCTTACTAGGTCAAGAAAATATGATCATATAACACCAATTTTATCATCTCTACACTGGTTACCTATAAAGTTACGTATCAATTACAAAGTATTACTATAGACTTATAAAGCTCTAAATGGTTTAGCTCCTGTGTATTTAACAGACCTTCTATCGCCCTACAATCCATCGCGCTCTTTAAGATCACAAAATTCGAGGCTTCTGGTCATTCCTAGGATATCTAAGTCTACTAAAGGAGGGAGGGCGTTCTCACATTTATCTCCTAAACTCTGGAATAGCCTTACCGATATTGTTCGAGACTCAGATTCGCTGTCCCAGTTTAAAACTAGATTAAAGACGCATCTCTTTAACCAAGCATTCACTTAATGCTTACCTTTTATACTACTTCTGAATCAGTTCGAATGCATTAATATTATGAACATCAGCTATGCTAATTATTTCCCATCTCTCTTTCTGCTGTTATCTCGGGACGCTAGTTCGTCAGCTCCAGTTTGTATCCAGCCTCTCACGGAGACTTCAGATGCCCCAACACCTGTGATGAGACGACTAAACGCCTGTGGAGAGACGACTCGACGGCTGTGAAGAGACGACTAAACACCGGCGATATGTTATGCCTAAATTTATACATGATTAACTAACTGTATTTTTCTTTGTCCATTTCTGTAATGCACTTTCTGTAAAGCTGCTTTGAGACAATGTGTATTGTGAAAAGCGCTATACAAATAAACTTGAATTGAATTGAATTGAATAGTTTGTTTATTAAGCGTGCAGGGCAACCACCCAGTAGAGCATTACAATAATCTAGCCTTGAGGTCATGAACGCATGAACTAATTGTTCCGCATTTGTCAGTGAGAGCACATGACGTAATTTAGATATATTTTTAAGATGGAAAAATGCGGTTTTACAGATAATAGACACGTGACTTTGAAATGAAAGATTGGTATCAAAGAGCACACCCAGGTTCCTGACTGACGACGAAGACTTAACAGAGCAGCCATCAAGTGTTAGACAGTATTCTAGGTTATTAGGTGAGGAAGTTTTTTGTCCAATGATTAGAATCTCTGTTTTTTCAGAATTTAGTAATAGGAAATTACTGGTCATCCAATTTTTTTATATCAGCTATGCATTACGTTAATTTTGTGAATTGGTAAGTTTCGTTAGGTTTTGAAGAAATATACAGCTGAGTATCATCAGCATAACAGTGAAAGCTAATTCCATATTTCCTAATTATATCTCCTAATGGTAGCATGTACAGAGTGAAGAGCAGCGGTCCTAGTACTGAGCCTTGTGGTACGCCATACTGAACTTGTGATCGATAAGACATCTCTTCACTTACTGCTACAAACTGAAAACGGTCAGATAAGTATGATTTAAACCATGCTAGTGCAATTCCAATAATGCCAACATAGTTTTCTAGTCTATTTAAAAGAATGCTGTGATCGATAGTATCAAATTCAGCACTAAGATCAAGTAACACTAATAGAGAGATACAACCACGATCGGATGATAGGAGCAAATCATTTGTGACTTTAATGAGAGCAGTCTCAGTACTATGGTACGGTCTAAATCCGGACTGAAAATCCTCGCAGATATTATTTCTTTCTAAAAAGGAACACAGTTGTGAGGATACTGCTTTTTCTAGTATCTTTGACAGAAAAGGCAGATTCGAGATCGGCCTGTAATTGACTAATTGACTAATAGGATCAAGTTGCGGTTTTTTAACAAGCGGTTTAATCATAGCCAGCTTAAAGGTTTTTGGTACGTATCCTAATGACAAAGATGAATTAATGATATCTAGAAGAGGATCTATGACCTCTGGAAGCATCTCTTTCAATAGTTTAGTCGGTATAGGGTCCAACATACAAGTTGTGGATTTAGATGAATTAACAAGTTTGCAAAATTCTTCCTCTCCTATAGCAACAAATGAATCAAAATGTTCCTCACGGAGACTACACTGCACTCCCTGATGCGATACTGTAGTAGACGGTAGCATAGTTAACACACTATAGACTTCTATAATTCAATGTTAGGCTGCGTAGTTTAGATCAGCCGGAACCGGGAACACTTCCCATGATTCCTGATGTACTTTGTACATCATAAGAAGGATGGCGTCTACGCTGATATTAGTCTCTCTGTTTATCCCGAGGTTTACCGCAAACCGCCGGATCCAGGCCATATCCAGATCTGAGGAAGGACCATCACATGGACACGATGACAACGCATCCCTGAAGTGCCAGCCTCATCAACACTGAAGGCCTCATGGACACCTCAACACACTCATCTCCACACCGGCGTGATGACTCCGACCCCAACCAGATAAACTGGATAAATATCGTGAAAGTTCTGATCACTTCTGACTCCTGACATTATGCTGCCTAAATCATAATCATTCACTTTTCGTTTGTTGGCCAAAGAAGGACTGGCACCCCGACTGAGCCTGGGTTCTCCCAAGGTTTTTTTCTCCATTCTGTCACCTGATGGAGTTTTGGTTCCTTGCCACTGTTGCCTTTTTCGCCTCTCTTCACCTTTGTCGCCAATGGCTTTTGGCTTGCTTAGTTGGGGACATTTAACATTTAATTTTGAATTTAACAATACTATTATAACATTATTTTCCTGTTATCTCTGTGAAGCTGCTTTGAAACATTTTGTATTGTAAAAAGCGCTATATAAATAAAGGTGATGACTTGACTTGTAAGCGGCCCATAAGTTAATAACTAATGATCTTTACAACGGAAGTGTGTAGCAAAGTTAGACGTTGTGGGAAGAAGGAGGCAGGAACCAGCGAACATTCAAAGACTTTAATGACATAAAATAACCAAACAACAAAAAGGAATCACTCAAAACTAACTTTAGCTGGACAAAAGCCCTGCCCACCTCGACACACACACAACACACACACACACACACACACACACACACACACACACACACACACACACACACACACACACACACACACACACACACACACACACACTCACACACACACACACACACACACACACACACACACACACACACACACACACACACACACACACACACACACACACACACACACACACACACACACACACAGCATGAATAAAACACCAGGTAGCCACAACAAGGCAAGTGCCACATCAAGGGAGAAATTAATAAATAAAAAGCAAAATACAGTGTAACTGTGAGCCGTCTGTATCAGATGAAGGAGAGGTTTCTGGGAAACGTGGAAGAGTCGATGAGCTCGATGGTTCATGCGGCTCAGAAGCGTGTGGCTCGGAGGTTTCTCGGTCTTATCTCTCCACGCTCTTATCGACACTAAACACGCTAAAGGAACCCTGACTTTACTGAGCATCTGATTAATTACCAATGACAATTTCATAAAGAAATAATGTGATGCGATGCACTTTCACACAGCGAGGAACCGAAGAACATGTGAATGCAGGAATGTCAAACACACATCACATCTTACATAATGCTTCATTCATGAGTGCACAGCGTCTCACGTCCACATTTAACCTTCACAAACACAAAGAGAGTCTTTGTCCGTGAGGATCCAGTGTGGATCAAGCAGGGAATCAACAGGATATCAGAGGCGTCAGAACGAGCCGGAGGAATGCCGGGAATGCTTTCACATCCGGCCTCAGACTTTACATCAGCTGCCCTACATCCCAGCGACGAGAGAATAGAAGCGAGACGGTCAGATTCTGCCATGTGCTTTTCTCTGGGGACTGAAAGCAAGAAAAGACTAACTCTGTGTCACAGCTATAATCCTGACCTGAGTTTGTCCTTCACAAACACTCTGATGTTCTGAATCTTCATGTTCAAATAAAGACATGGATGTTTGAAAGCCGTCTTATCAAAGATCTGTGAATCAAATCAAGATCAGAGAATCTCTTCATGTCTCTCCACAGCCGCCGGTTCATGAAGAACACCGCGGTAAAGACACACAATGAGCATTTCTCAATCGTCACTAGCTCAAATCTCAGTCCCACAGGGACATTTGATCTCGCACCGCGAGCCTGTAGCAAACCAATTTTCTCCAAATCACACGCAGCCCAAAAAAAGAGCCAGAAAAGCACATTTTCCTGCCAAAAGAATATTTTATATTCCTCCTTTCATTCAGGAAAGTGCTGGAAAACATTTGACTGGCCTTCTGTATTTTAACTTCACTTAATATGAGACACCAAAGCAAACTGAATAATAAAGTCATTTATATTCCATTCGGAGGGAGGGGAAGCGATTTACTCTGCGCTGAATGGATGTGGTGAAGGGAGGGAAAGTGACCTTCTTTACAAACGGCTGTTCTGCTCTCCAAGCTGCAGTTACACTGACGCTCATGCGGACGGAGGCATTCGGCTTCTCTAACGATCCCCTGAGTGCTCGTTGTGTTTAGAGATGACTAACGTGAACGGCAGCCATGAGTCCTCATCTCGAAAAACGTCTGTCACGAGACACCAAGAGGGAAATCATCATGAGTAACTCAATGTCCTCAAGTGGAAGAGTGTTCAAAACACAAGAAATCGCTGTGAAACGCCAAGACTGTCACAACAAGACTGTGACAATCTCCACAAACACACACACACACACACACACACACACACACACACACACACACACACACACACACACACACACACACACACACACAACACACACACACACACACACACACACACACACACCACAACAGAGAATCAGATCCAGCAGATCTATACTTACATTGATTTCAGTGACAGACACTTTGCAGATACTTTGTGTTGGGCTCAGACATTTTTCTCAACAGTTTGAGCAAAAACACATTTAATCCTGTTACAAATGGTCAAACACAAATTGTTATTTAATTTATGGAAAATATGCAATTTCATCAATTGCTAAAAATACCATCAGGTAACTTCAACAAGCTACAGGTAGAGTGACAGCATCACTCGTTCAATAAACTCCATTTTATATTCATGTTTACTTCATGGTTAAAAAAGTTTTAGGCTCTATCTTGGACCTTATTTGTAAAAGGTGCCAATTCAAATGGTCTCGAGTCTTCATTATCCCCCAGGTGATGGACGGCCGAGACTGACACAGAAACCGAGACCGAGAATGACACAGAAACCGAGACCGAGACTGACACAAAGACTGAGCTGAGACTTACACCGAGACTGAGGCAGAGACTGAGACTGAGACCGAGACCAAGACAGAGACCGAGAAGAGACTGAGACTGAGACTAACACACGAGACTGAGACCGAGACTGAGACTGAGACGAGACTGAGCTGAGACTGAGCTGAGCCTGAGATTGAGACTGAGCTGAGACTGACACTGACACTGAAACTAACACAGAGACTGAGACTGAGACTGAGCTGAGACTGAGCTGAGACTGAGCTGAGACTGACACTGAGAATGACACTGAGACTGAGACTGAGCTGAGACTGACACTGAAACTAACACCGAGACTGAGCTGAGCTGAGACTGACCTGAGACTGACACTGAAACTAACACCGAGACTGAGCTGAGACTGAGATGAGACTGACACTGAAACTAACAACGAGACTGAGCTGAGACTGAGCTGAGCTGAGCTGAGCTGAGCTGAGCTGAGCTGAGCTGAGACTGAGACTGAGCTGAGACTGAGCTGAGACTGACACTGAAAACTAACACCGAGACTGAGCGGAGACTGAGCTGAGACTGACACTGAAACTAACACCGAGACTGAGCTGAGACTGAGCTGAGACTGACACTGAAACTAACACAGAGACTGAGCTGAGACTGAGCTGTGAGACTGAGACTGAGCTGAGACTGACATTGACACTGACACTGAAACTAAAACCGAGACTGAGCTGAGACTGAGCTGAGACTGACACTGACACTGAAACTAATGCTGGGCATACACCTAAAGACTTATAAAAGATTTAGAAAAGACTTTATAAGATTATCAGCTCACATCTAAAGACTTGGGTTCACAGTTTTTAGTCTCAGACTAAATATTTTACAAACACTGAATCTTGTCGTGACACTATTTACAAGACTACAACTAGATTATTTTAGCTTTTTATTCCCACCAAATTCCTCCCATCATGCTCAGCAGTGATTTAAGGGGGCTTTTACACTGGGCTCGTTTGCTGCGGTCCGAGCCCGAGCGTGTTTGTTCCGGGCGCACCCCGCAGCGTTGGTGTGGTTTCACTCAACTTGAACCCTGATGCGTTTGCGTGCATATGACGTCATCGCAAACGTGCAAACTGTTTTCATGATAGAAAACAGAACGCGGGTCAATATTGTTTTTTTTATATATTTTATTAAAGCACTGCTATTATGTGCAGTTGAGTGAACAATACAGGTTCACTGTGTGTGTTGCAAACGGACTCTTTTGAGGAGACAGTGGATTTCCAACTTTGTTGCCCTGATCTCACGCGCAATGCACGAATACACTGCAGGCTCACTCTCGCTCGTATCCAAGGTAAATCATCAACACTATCATCCCTTACAAGTGTTTTATTTAACTGAATACGTCACAATAAGCTAAAACGCATGCGCAGGTTACTTTATTTCCTGAACAAGTGCGCACCCGAGTCCGTGTTGCTTTCACATTCACGCGAACCGCGGCACGGTTCGGGAGCAACCGGTTTTTAACCAGATAACAGACTCCTTTTCTTTTTCCACTCTGTCGTGGTATGAATGGCAGTTTACATCAAAAAGACACGGCTGCTCTGCCCACAGCTCGACAAGGCGCTCCTCTTTATCCATGGTCCATTTTTGCCTACTTGGCGCTCGTTGTGTTTCCACGTCCGTCGACATGTTTCTTTGTTGTGACTGATGGCGTTCTGTTTTCTGAGAACGATTTTATTGGTTGTTGATTGTTTTACGTCACTATGACTACGCTAAGACTTGCGATAATATCAAACATGTTTGATATGAAAGACTAGAGAAAGACTGGCATAAATCGGGTCGCCGACTGCAGATTATCACCTCACATTCAACGATTGAGACGACGGGAGTGCGCCGAGACTCCAGTAAGATTCCTAAAGACTGCCGGTCTTTAGTCAGGGACTGTGAAAATCCTTTGGTGTACGCCCAGCATAACACCGAGACAGAGACTGAGACTGAGCTGAGACTGAGCTGAGACTGAGCTGAGACTGACACTGAAACTAACACAGAGACTGAGCTGAGACTGAGCTGAGCTGAGACTGAGACTGAGCTGAGACTGAGCTGAGACTGACACTGAAACTAACACCGAGACTGAGCTGAGCTGAGACTGAGCTGAGACTGAGCTGAGACTGACACTGAAACTAACACAGAGACTGAGCTGAGACTGAGCTGAGCTGAGCTGAGACTGAGCTGACACTGACAATGAAACTAACACAGAGACTGAGACTGAGCTGAGACTGAGCTGAGACTGATACTGAGAATGACACTGAGACTGAGACTGAGCTGAGACTGACACTGACACTGAAACTAACACCGAGACAGAGACTGAGCTGAGACTGAGCTGAGACTGACACTGAAACTAACACAGAGACTGAAACTAACACAGAGACTGAGACTGAGCTGAGACTGAGCTGAGACTGACACTGAAACTAACACAGAGACTGAGCTGAGATGAGACTGAGACTGAGCTGAGACTGAGCTGAGACTGACACTGAAACTAACACAGAGACTGAGCTGAGCATAGATTGAGACTGAGACTGAGCTGAGACTGAGCTGAGACTGACACTGAAACTAACACAGAGACTGAGCTGAGACTAAGACTGAGCTGAGACTGACACTGAAACTAACACCGAGACTGAGCTGAGACTGAGCTGAGACTGAGCTGTGAGACTGGGACTGAGCTGAGACTGAGCTGAGACTGAGATGTGAGACTGAGCTGAGACTGACATTGACATTGACACTGAAACTAAAACCGAGACTGAGCTGAGACTGACACTGAAACTAACACAGAAACTGAGCTGAGCTGAGACTGAGACTGAGCTGAGACTGAGCTGAGACTGACACTGAGAATGACACTGAGACTGAGACTGAGACTGACACTGAAACTAACACCGAGACAGAGGCTGAGACTGAGCTGAGACTGACACTGAAACTAACACAGACACTGAGCTGAGCTGAGCTGAGCTGAGACTGAGACTGAGCTGAGACTGAGCTGAGACTGACACTGAAACTAACACCGAGACTGAGCTGAGACTGAGACTGAGCTGAGACTGACACTGAAACTAACACCGAGACAGAGCTGAGACTGAGCTGAGATTTAACTGAGCTGAGACTGACACTGAAACTAACACCGAGACTGAGCTGAGACTGAGCTGAGACTGAGCTGAGACTGAGCTGTGAGACTGAGACTGAGCTGAGACTGAGCTGAGACTGAGATGTGAGACTGAGACTGAGCTGAGACTGACATTGACACTGACACTGAAACTAAAACCGAGACTGAGCTGAGACTGAGATGAGACTGAGATGTGAGACTGAGATGTGAGACTCACGCTAGCAGCTCCAGCATCCCAAGCCTGCGACTGAACACGCGTGTCCACATGTGAGATCGCATCACAAATACATTCACCCTAAACCTCATCATTCCAGTGTTGGGAAATCAGCCATAAAAACACACGTGATTCACTCGATTACGAACTGAACTGATGGTGAAAGGGTGTCTTTATGAAGGTGTTTGAGAAATAAGAGGAACTGATGAAGTTCTAGAGGTGGAGAGAGCGATTAGTATGAATGATTATCAAGACAAACGTTTTTTTCTTTAGAATAACATCACTATTAAGATTATTAAGAATAAGAGCAGGAACATGCATAGAGTCTGTGTTGATTTCATGTGACTTTAACATGCGTGTTCCTGCGCTCTGATGAGAGACAGGCGTGTGCAATCAATCCCAGAGTAATGACCAGCAGATGGTTAGTGGGGCGACGACAGATTTGACTTACCGTATATACCCGAATATAAGACGACCCTGAATATAAGACGACCCCCCATTTTCCAGACTTATTTTTTGGGGAAAAAGAGACACACGCACACGCAAACACGCACGCAGCACACACACACTTATTTTTTGGGGGAAAAGAGACACACGCACACGCAAACACGCACACACGCACGCACACACACACACACACACAGAGAGGCGCGCGCGCTCTGGAGGGAGGCTGTCGCGCGCTCTTAAGAAGCACGTGAAGAGCGCGGCGCGCTACAGTAGTGATGTTTCCTCGCGCGGACCCGCTTCACCTGTTTGTCTGAGGTATTTTTGAAATATAATCTTATACAAATATGCTAAACGTTTAAACTGGCCATTCTAAGTGGGTTTTGTAACTAATTGTTTTTTTACTTTAATACACAAATAAAGTAGCTCACCGAAATGCTTGGCAAGAAATTTCTCCCTTTCCCCCGTGATTTTGTCTATATCGCGAATATAAGACGACCCCCCATTTTTCAGCCTATTTTTAGGACAAAAACCTCGTCTTATATTCGGGCATATACGGTATTACGAGGGTCCTTGATGTGTTTAACTGAACGGCTGTTCCCAGATCCCTCGGAAGCGTCAGGCGGACTCATGCCAGCGATGAACTGCCTCAGAAACAAACCTTACTTCCCAATCAAACAAGAAAAAAAAAGATATTTTTGATATTTTGATATCTAATGCAAAAGTATGTACACATTTTTCAGAGCTGACATCGTAAATCTGACTTTGTTCCCCATTTATGCCAATAAACAAACATCGTAGCGCATGCAGCCGAGCTCCAGGTGACCATCTTTAGACCATCTCAGACGAACTTTCAGACATTCTCACAATCTATGAGGAAACAATGAGAAACAAAAGCATTTTCTCTAGTGGTCTCAGACGTTTACATTATAACTCCTGTTAGTTACTATATGCAGCAGAAAGCACAGGTCACATGAGTGTATTATGATCAGGGGCCATACGAATAAAGCCACTCAGAGTAAAGTTTTAGTTTGAAGTCTGTCAAAATTCTAAAAATGACTTAATTGTACGCTTATTCCTAAATTTAAGAATAAGAGATGTCCTAATATAGTTAAGAGTAACAAGATGGCAGAATAGAGGAGGATACCACACACTTTTCAACACGCACTGTTAAAAGATTACAGAGTTGATCATCAAGGTATTCTTTTGTAACTAACCCTTTAAGAAATGTTATAGTAATGAAATGAAAGTAATAATGACATGTTTGTTGAGTGGAGGGTTAGGTAAGTCTGCACTATTGTGACACTAACACACAAACATACAGTATTGGCCAAAAGTGACGTGCAGAGGTTTAAAAAGTTACAAGTTAGCTTGAACAATCAAATTATGGGGAAAATATTTGTATTTTTATATTTTTTAAATATATTTACAAATATGAGGGAAGAACAAAATACTAAACTTAGTGAAGGTATGTATGAAGGTAACGTTGAATCTGTCCATTTTGCTTTGGCCACTAATGTTGGCAGTTCACTGACTCTCCAACTGATCTTCTAATCATGTATTAAAATCACTTTTATGAGGATGGCTTCCCTGAGCCGCTAATGGAGATTAACCCAACGCTGGTGTCATTAACCGAACACATCACTAACCCATCATTCCAACTGTAGTCATTAACCCAACACATCACTAACCCATCATTGCTGTAAATGAGTAGACATCTAAGATTCCACAGCATCAATACTAATTTATGATCATTTTTCACAATGCAAAGCAATTGTTTAAAATTAAATTTAAATATGAATGTTTCAGTGTCTTAATTAGATTATTTGATTATAATTACATTAAATGACTGGTGTCTGCAGTGACCTCACTCTTGCCGGCTCACTATTGGCTGATTCAGTGGTTGAGGGCGGCCATTTTGGGTTGACATCATTGTAGTCTTTAGTTCACCGCACTTAAGAATCAGTCTTAGACTTTACTTAACATTGCTTTTAGCCTCTTTATAAAGTGTCCTACTCTTAGAGAAGTCCTACTTTTTACTATTTTTTTTTACCTTTAAGTCAAAGCTTAAGACTATTAGCATTTCTTAGAAGTTTAACCCATACGGGCCCAGATAAAGACTGGACTGAGACTCTTGAATTAAATACGCAATCAAACACAGGAGGCGTTTAACATTCGGCTCAGGAGTGTGTTGGCAAAGCTGTTGTTGTGAGTAGGTTGAGAACTCTAGATGAGAACACAATCCCAGAATGCTTTGCTCCTCCTCCTGCACACAGACTGAAATACATCTTCACTGTGATGCACACACACCTCTCACACACGGCCACCTGTGCATCTCTGAGCGGAAAACACACCGCGGAGAAAAGGTCACGCGAGTTTGATGAACTTCTCAGATCAGGCGAGATCAAATCACTCATCGATCAGCCTGACAGACCGATCAAAGTCATTAGTCCTCGTCTCACACACACACACACACACACACACACACACACACACACACACACACACACACACACACACACACACACACACACACACACACACACACACTGAAACTCTGAAACTCTCCGTGTTCTCACACACACATCTGAAACTGTGGTGGTGATGGCGCAGTGGACACATGCCTCTGGTGTGAGAGACCTGGGTTCGAATCCACTGTGAAACACCAATGTGTCCCTGAGCAAGACACTTAACCCCTAATTGCTCCAGAGGCGTGCGACCTCTGAAATATAGCAATTGTAAGTCGCTTTGGATAAAAGCGTCAGCTAAATGAATAAATGTAAATGTAAATGTAAATGTTCTCTCACACACACACACACACCACACACACACACACACACACACACACACACACACACACACACACACACACACACACACACACACACACACACACACACACACACACACACACACACACACACACACACACACATCTGAAACTCTCTGTGTTCTCACACACACATCTGAAACTGTTCTCACACACACACACACACACACACACACACACACACACACACACACACACACACACACACACACACACACACACACACACACACACACACACACACACACACACACACACACACACAGATCTGAAACTCCTCGTGTTCTCACAACACACATCTGAAACTGCCCGTGTTCTCACAAACACATCTGAAACTCTCCGTGTTCACACACAACACACACACACACACACACACACACACACACACACACACACACACACACACACACACACACACACACACACACACACACACACACACACACACACACACACAACACACACACAACACACACACACACACACACACACACACACACACACACACACACACACACACACACACACACACACACACACACACACACACACACACACACACACACACACACACATCTGAAACTCTCTGTGTTCTCAACACACATCTGAAACTCTCTGTGTTCTCACACACACAATCTGAAACTCTCTGTGTTCTCACACACACATCTGAAACTCTCTGTGTTCTCACACACACATCTGAAACTCTCTGTGTCCTCACACACACATCTGAAACTCTCTGTGTTCTCAACACACATCTGAAACTCTCTGTGTCCTCACACACACATCTGAAACTCTCTGTGTTCTCACACACACACACATCTGAAACTGCCCGTGTTATCACACACACATCTGAAACTGCCCGTGTTCTCACACACACATCTGAAACTGCCCGTGTTCTCACACACTAGTGTTGTAGTCAAGACCACCTAACCCGAGACCAAGACAAGACCAAGACCAGAGTGTATCGAGACCGAGACAAGACCAAGACTTTTAGGGGCCGAGACCAAGACAAGACCAAGACCAGAGTGTATCGAGACCGAGACCAAGACAAGACCAAGACCAGAGTGTATCGAGACCGAGACAAGACCAAGACTTTTAGGGGCCGAGACCAAGTCGAGACCAAGACCGAGGGAGGGCGAGACCGAGACCAAGACCAAGACCAGCGCCCCACACTACATGACACAAAAACTTGTGAAACATGATCAAAAGAGCTTCTCAAATTGATCTGAAAGATCCACATTCCCATAAAAATACATCAAACACTCAAAGTTTAAATAAACGTAACCATCTTTATTCAATACTCCTGGGTGACTTCCATCATTTAGTACAGAATGCAAAACAATTATTCATTGTTCATAACTAAAGTCTTCACTTTTCTCCGCCTTTTATAAACAATACATAAAGTTATGTTGTTTTTAAACCTACAGCAATCCTTTTTTAAACGTATTTTAGCACAATTCACAACCAGCGGTAATTCAGGAAAAAAATATCCGAATGCTCCACATGAAACTATGGTCTTCCGACCTTTTACCATCGTGTCGATTTATTTTTTATTAATATGTGCCATGCAAGACAGCGCTTAGGAGACGGTGAACCCTTGTTTATACTTTCGCCTGGCTCAGAAGAGAAAGAGTGCGAGCGCGACCGGGGAGCTCTCTCTCTCTCTCTCTCTCTCTCTCTCTCTCTCTCTCTCTCTCTCTCTCTCTCTCTCTCTCTCTCTCTCTCTCTCTCTCTCTCTCCTCTGTCACACGCGCAGCAGTTCGTCTACATTACTCATCGATCATTTTACATCCAATAAAAGAAAGGATGTTAACAAAAAAATGAGACAATATACTGGCAATTTAGTGATATTTCCACAGTTATGGTCTTGACTGGTTTTGAAAAAAAAATCGCGAGTCCACAATGTCCGAGACCGAGACAAGACCGAGACCAAATGCGGTCGAGTCCGAGACGAGACCGAGACCATCAAAAAGTGGTCTCGAGACCAGGACCGGTCTCGAGAACTACAAAACTAGTTATAAAGCAGAATCTGTGTTTGAGGACGAGATGTTGGTTATAAAGCAGAATCTGTGTTTGAGGACGAGATGTCGGTATGTGTGTGTGTGTGTGTGTGTGTGTGTGTGTGTGTGTGTGTGTGTGTGTGTGTGTGTGTGTGTGTGTGTGTGTGTGTGTGTGTGTGTGTGTGTGTGTGTGTGTGTGTGTGTGTGTGTGTCGGTCACTCACTGCCCCTCAGGTTGTGGCATGTTTGTACATATTGGGCAGCAAGATAAGTTCTGTCTCCTTCTCCCAGGAGAAATTTTAATTTAGAAATTTCATTCAGGTCTTTGAAATTTGGGATTATATAGTTAAATTTGTTAAAGTAAATACCACTCTTTAATTTGAAAGTCACATGTCTAGTATCTGTAAAACGTCTCAGGTTACTATTGTAACCATAGTTCCCTGAGAAACAGGGAACGAGACGATGCGTCGAACGACACGGTGGGAACGCCTCTTGCGTGATTGCGTCTGAAGCATCTATGCCAACTAGTCCAATGGAATGAGAGAATGAGCGTCACGGGCGGGTGACGTCATGAACCAGGAAAGGACAAGAGCACTTCCGCTGCTCGCCGGCATTTAGCTTCGACAGTTGCCGAAGCAAGCCGATAGCAGGGACGCAGGAAGTATGGCAGGGGGACGCATCGTCTCGTTCCCTGTTTCTCAGGGAACTATGGTTACAATAGTAACCTGAGACGTTCCCTTTATCGAAAAAGGGAACTTCGAGATGCGTCGAACGACACGGTGGGAACGAGAATACCCAACCCGCCATAATTACAAGTACCTGAGTGTCAGTCTGTTGATCTAAGCACTCAGCACCTGAGAACCTGGGGTATCCAGGTCCAAACTGTAAAATCTCACGAATGTGAGCGGAGAGGACCAGCCCGCCGCATCACAAACATCTTGAAGAGATACCCCCTGCAATATGGCTTAGAAGCCGCCATACTCCTGGTCGAGTGGGCTCGGACCACCAAAGGACAAGGCTGGCCCGAGTACTCGTATGCCAGTGAAATAGCCTCGACTATCCACTTACTGACTGTCTGTTTTGAAGCAGGAAGACCTTTCTTAGGTGATCCAAAGCAAATCAGTAATTGGTCGGACTTTCTGATTGAGGATGTCCGATGTACATATGTGTCCAATGCTCGCACTGGACACAACAGGTGCAGTCTTTCCTGGTCCGCAAATGGAGGAGGACAGAAAGCCTGCAGCACAATAGGCCTCGGAGTCAAGGTTGGAACCTTAGGGACGTATCCCTGTTTTGGGTATAGGAACGCCTTGACCACCCCCGGTGCAAATTCAAGGCAGGTGGGGGAGACCGAAAGAGCCTGAAGGTCGCCAACTCTCTTTAGGGACGAAATAGCTAGCAGAAAGATAGTCTTGAAAGTCAGGAACTTTTCTGAGACCGAATCTAAGGGCTCGAATGGGGCCCTAGACAGGCCTTCTAGAACTATAGTCAAATCCCAAGCTGGCACCTTAGTGCGGATTGCAGGCCTCAGCCTCAAAGTGCCACGAAGGAAACGTGTAATCAGGGGGTCTCGACCCAAAGATATACCTCCCACCATAGTATGGTAAGCCGCAATGGCTGCCACGTAAACTTTTAGTGTGGAAGGACAAAGACCTGACACAAAGCGCTCCTGCAGGAACTCGAACTCGAGTACTGTGTTGACAAAACAGTTAACTGGATCCCACTGGTGTCGGTGACACCATAAGGAGAAACTCTCCATTTAAGCGCATAAAGTTTCCTCGTAGCTGGAGCTCTGGAGCTTAGGATGGTCTCAACAGCCTCAGCTGAAAGACCACTATCTATAAGTTGGGCCCCCTCAGAGGCCAAACCCAAAGATTCCACATGTCTGGTCGAGGGTGAAATATTGTGCCCCCGGCCTGAGACAGAAGGTCCCTCCTCAAAGGGATCTCCAATGGAGGCCCGTCTAGCAGAAGGATCAGGTCCGCAAACCAGATCCGACTTGGCCAGCGTGGTGCTACTAGCAGTAGGCTTATTCCATACCGACGGACCCGCTCCAGAACTCCTGGGAGCAGAGCAACAGGGGGAAAGGCGTACAGACGTAGCCTCGGCCACGTCTGCACCATGGCGTCCAGCCCCAGGGGGGCTGGGTGCGTCAGAGAATACCAGAGAGGACAGTGCGTCATGTTCTGAGACGCGAACAGATCCACCTCTGCCTGACCATATGCCTCCCAGATTTTCTCCACCGCCTCGGGGTGGAGTCTCCAATCCCCTGGCCTCAGCTCCTGCCTCGACAGGATGTCTGCTCCTATATTCTGGTCCCCAGGAATATACACTGCCCTCAGGGAGAGTACCTTCCCCAGAGACCACAGGAGGATCTGGTGCGCCAGTTTGCAAAGCGGACGCGAGCGCAGACCCCCCTGGCGGTTCAGATAAGAGACCACTGATGTGTTGTCTGTTCGAACGAGCACATGATGGCCTCTTAGGTCCGGAAGGAAATGTCTCAACGCATTGAAGACGGCCATCATCTCCAGGCAATTTATGTGCCACGAAAGATGATGGCTTTTCCACAGACCCTGAACCGAGCGGCCTTCCATTACCGCTCCCCAGCCGGTGAGGGAAGCATCTGTCGAGATCACAACTCGATGGCAAAGAGCTCCCAACACCGGACCCTGGGTTAAGAACCAGTGTTTACTACATATAACTAAGGCACGAAAGCATCGCCGCGTGACCTTGATATGCAAGTGGGTTTCCCCTCGGGGAGAACCCTCTGGTCCTGAGCCAGCACTGTAAAGGTCTCATATACAGCATGCCAAAAGGAATTCCGTTGGACACTGCTGCCAGTAGACCCAACAGTCTCTCGAACTGTTTACAATGCGTGACTGGTTTTGGGTTAAGAACCAGTGTTTACTACATATAACTAAGGCACGAAAGCATCGCCGCGTGACCTTGATATGCAAAGTGGGTTTCCCCTCGGGGAGAACCCTCTGGTCCTGAGCCAGCACTGTAAAGGTCTCATGTACAGCATGCCAAAAGGAATTCCGTTGGACGCTGCTGCAACAAGACCCGACAGTCTCCTGAACTGTTTTACAGTGCGTGACTGGCCTAGCCTCAGCTCTTCTGTAGCTGTTAGGATACTAAATCCCGTACCACACCAAGGAAAGTGGTTCTCAATACTGGAGAAAGCACACTCTTCTTGGTATTGAGCCTCAACCCCAACATCTGCATATGAGCGAGAACGACACCTCGGTGCCGAACCGCCAACTGCTCTGATTCCGCTAGAATCAGCCAGTCGTCGATATAATTCAGAATGCGAACGGGTGACAAAGCTAGGCCGAAAGGAAGAACCCGATATTGGTATTCTTTGCCCCTGAAAGAAAACCATAGGAACTTCCTGTGCTGAGGGAGGATGGAGATATGGAAGTATGCATCCTTTAGATCTATCGTGACAAACCAGTCCTCGGATCTGATTTGGGTCACGATCTGTTTGAGGGTCAGCTATCTTGAACTTTAGTTTCCGAACTGACCGAATTAACAGGCGAAGATCTAAAAAAGGAACGCAACCCTCCATCCTTTTTTGGAACAATAAAATAATGGCTGTAAAAAACCCGACTCTCTGACGGGTGAGTACACCTGTTCTATAGCTTCTTTTGCTAACAGGGCCTTTACTTCTTGTTCCATTACCAGAGCCTGCTCGGGATGCACCACTGTGGGCAGCACCCCGCTGTAATGAGGAGGACGAGAGCCAAACTGGATTCTGTATCCTCTCTCTACAATCTGCAGGACCCAATGAGAAATATTCGGCAGAAGCTTCCACGCTGCCAAAAAATTTACTAAGGGAACCAGCCTCTCGAGGCTGGCCTCTGGTGTTACTGAGAGAGCCAAATCTGGAGCCTGAAACATAATGGCAGGAACTACCTGACCTGACTACTCAAAAGCCCCCCTCAGAGGGCGCGAAACCAATGCTGTGCCGCAGCATAGCATCAGCGACTCGCTGGAGACCGCTGCGCCCTGAAGCACCGGAGGTGGCAGGGTTGGCAGGAGGGTCTCGTGAGGACCCCGAAATGGAACGGGCACCGTGTAATGAGGTGTACACCACTCCACTTCGGTCGGGGCTGTCCTCACTTTCTGTGCACATAATATGATGAACTAGACGGCTGGAGCTGCTCACGCCCAGCAGCCCCAGGGGGCTGGACACAGCGAGGGAGAAACCTTATTATATATATTTTTTTATATATATATATATATATAATGCATCACCTAACAACGAACGCATGGAATGCGTCGCCGAAGAGACGCGAAGGCTCAAATTTCACTATATCCAGAACCCCAGCAGATCGGCCTGATAAGCCTGGAGCATTATACTATAGTTTTCTATAAACATTCTCCAGCTGACCTGCTGCCGTATAAGCTTTACCCATAAAACCAAAGTAGCTATAATTAAACCTACGCGCTGCCTCGGCAAACGCGAGATCCCAGCCACAGAATCTTATTTTGCAAAGTACACTCGAAATCTAAGCGGTGCCTCGGCAAACGCGAGATCCGAGCTAGATTCTGATTACAACATTGAACCTACGCGCTGCCTCGGCAAACGCGAGATTCTTTAGTGATAGGTTTATTGAGCAAAGCAGAGGCTTTAAATGACGATGCTGGACCAGGTGAAAACAGCATTTTTCTATTTTTTTTTTTTTTTTCAGCCTGGGGCATTATATCATAACCGTAATCTTTCAACCCTTGAATAAATCTTTAACACGAGGGCTGAAAGTAGTAATAAAATACGGTTTATCCCACAATTTAAATATTCAGTGTGTAAATCAGGGAAAAGGGAAGCCTCGTGGTGGAGATAATGTGATAGATGTAGGAAACGCTCGATAAGTTTTTAGGAGCGTCCCTAATCTCAGCTGGCCATTAAATATTTAATTTATTAACAGCACGGGACAAAACCTCCACCAGTTCATCATATACTGGGGAAATAGATGGCGAATCTAATTCAACAGTGTGTGTGCTTGCTTTCACTTTCAATATTCTAAAACATTTAACCTCCTCGGAGGAGAATATGAAGGAAAAAGGGCTCTCTCTCCCCGAGCGGAGAAACCGCAGAGCGTGCTTCCGACACCGGGGAGATAGAGCTGGATCTTCCGGGTAAGGAAGGAAAAAAGGCCCACGGACCCGTTTCAAACCCCTCCAAAAGATCCATCTGCGATCCCAGGAATGCATTCCCCACGCTGCCTCGGCAAACGCGGGTCCTGGGAATCGCAAGCCTGTCACTATCATACAGAGTGACAGGCGAGAGCAGAGCATACTATTTCACAGAGTTGGAACTCAGCCCCCACCTTTTTTTCTTTCAAGGGCTGAGAAGTATGCTCTACCCCAAACAAATTAAACAAAACTCGTGTGTGTCCCCACCCGTTTAAATAAACGCGGGCAGGGAGAAACACACTGTTTGTAATTTGTTTCGCCATAACGTTTCCATACAATATTGCAACAGACAACAATAAATAGACAGAGACAGTTTTGACACAGATCGCTTGCTGAGGCAACAGAAGCTAAATGCCGGCGAGCAGCGGAAGTGCTCTTGTCCTTTCCTGGTTCATGACGTCACCCGCCCGTGACGCTCATTCTCTCATTCCATTGGACTAGTTGGCATAGATGCTTCAGACGCAATCACGCAAGAGGCGTTCCCACCGTGTCGTTCGACGCATCTCGAAGTTCCCTTTTTCGATAAAGGGAACCGCATTTTTCCATCTTAAAAATATATCTAAATTACGCCATATGCTCTCACTGACAAATGCGGAACAATTAGTTCATGCGTTCATGACCTCAAGGCTAGATTATTGTAATGCTCTACTGGGTGGTTGCCCTGCACGCTTAATAAACAAACTACAGCTGGTCCAAAACGCAGCCGCTAGAGTTCTTACCAGAACCAGGAAGTATGACCATATTAGCCCGGTTCTGTCAACACTGCATTGGCTGCCTATTAAACATCGTATACATTTTAAAATATTGCTGATTACTTACAAAGCACTAAATGGTTTAGCTCCCCAGTGCTTGAGCGTGCTCTTAACGCATTATAGTCCTTCACGTCTATTGCGATCTCAAAATTCTGGCCAGTTGATAATACCTAGAATATCTAAATCGACTGCTGGCGGTAGATCCTTTTCCTATTTAGCACCAAAACTTTGGAACAATCTTCCTAACATGGTCCGGGAAGCAGATACAGTCTGTCAGTTTAAATCTAGAATAAAAAAACACATCTCTTTGGCTTAGTATACACATAACACATTATAGATTTCTATAATTCAATGTTAGGCTGCATAGATTAGATCAGCCGGAACCGGGAACACTTCCCATGATTCCTGATGTACTTTGTACATCATAAGAAGGATGGCGTCTACGCTAATATTAGTCTCTCTGTTTATCCCGAGGTTTACCGCAAACCGCCGGATCCAGGCCGTAACCAGATCTGAGAAAGGACCTTCACATGGACACGACGGCAATGCATCCCTGATGAGCCAGCCTCATCAACACTGTGAAGGCCATGGACACCTCAACACACCCATCTCCACACCGGCGTGATGACCCAACCAGATGGACTGGATAAATATGGTGAAAGTTCTGATCCCATCTGACTCCTGACATTATGCTGCCTAAATCATAATAATACACTGTTCGTTCGTTGGCCAAAGGAGGACTGGCCCCCCGACTGAGCCTGGGTTCTCCCAAGGTTTTTTTCTCCATTCTGTCACCTGATGGAGTTTTGGTTCCTTGCCACTGTTGCCTTTTTCGCCTCTCTTCACCTTTGTCGCCATTGGCTTTTGGCTTGCTTAGTTGGGGACATTTAACATTTAATTTTGAATTTAACAATACTATTACAACATTGTTTTCCTGTTATCTCTGTGAAGCTGCTTTGAAACAATTTGTATTGTAAAAAGCGCTATATAAATAAAGGTGACTTGACTTGACTTAAAGGTTCCTTGTGTCTTTGAACGCTTCACATTGTAGGAGAAAGTGCATCTCTGTCTCAACCTCACCTGTCAAACAGTGATCACACATTCTGGTTTCTCTCTCTCTCTCTCTCCCTCTCTGCGTGTCTCTTGGCCTCTTCCAGCTTGTCAGATAGCGAGTGTCTCTCGGCCCGGACGCGGTCAGGAACTCGTCCTCAGGGAACGCCTGCTAACGCTTTGCTCCTCTGGGTTTTTGGACTCGTGCTGAGATCTCACGGCTGTCACTCTGATTGGCCAGTGATTGTTTGAGTGTTGTTCTGTTACTCGTGTGTGTGCCGGAGAAACAGAAGGTCAGATGAAAAGAATCGCTCTGGGGAAATTCTGCATTCTGACGCGTCGTGTTTGCTGCGAGAGTCTAAAATGCCAGCCGACAAACAGGAAAACAAGAGAAACTAAAACTAGAAAGAAAGAAAGAAAGAAAGAAAGAAAGAAAGAAAGAAAGAAAGAAAGAAAGAAAGAAAGAAAGAAAGAAAGAAAGAGGAGGGTGAAATAATCAGATTGATGTGTTTGAAACCTGGTTAAACTAGTGCCGCCTCTGAGAATAAATCTACTATTTTTTACACTACTATTGCTAGTACTTATGATCATATTATTTGTTATTTTGAAAAGAAAAATTGCTATTAAAACATGAACTACCTTTTTAGTTCAGCTTGATGTCTCTGATTCTGTTGAGATAAAAAAAAAATTGTGAAGATTGAGATTGAAGCTCTTCATTGATGAAAAGATGCAAAAACACATTTAATGATAGAAAATTACTTTTAAAATAGATTATACAGCAAACCACACCACACACCGACAACACACACACACCGACACACACACACACACACACACACACACACACACACACACACACACACACACACACACACACACACACACAACACACACACAAAACACACACACACACACCGACACACTGACACACACACACACACACACCACACACACACACACACACACACACACACACACACACACACCACACACACACACACACACACACCACACACACACACACACACACACACACACCACACACACACACACACACACACACACACCACACACACACACACACACACACACACACACACGCACACCACAACACACACACACACACACACACACCACACACACACACACACACACACACACCACACACACACACACACACACACACACACACACACACACACACACACATGCACACACACACACACACACGACACACCACACCACACACACACAACACAACCACAGCACACACACACACAACACCACACACACACACACACACACACCACACCACACACACACACACAGTGTTGGCAGGTATTAAGACGTTAGGGATTTGGGGATTCTCAGGCCGACAGCAGGGTTTCATTACATTCATGTTTTTTTTGTCCTCAAATTATTGTGAAGATTTTACCTGTCATATATGAGATATGATTTAGATTATTTAATGAGTAAATAGGTTGATTTTTAATCAGGTAAATGCTTTAGGCAGATTTTATGACAAGGGCAAGTCATGTCTTATCGATCACAAGTTCAGTATGGCGTACCACAAGGCTCAGTACTAGGACCGCTGCTCTTCACTCTGTACATGCTACCATTAGGAGATATAATTAGGAAATATGGAATTAGCTTTCACTGTTATGCTGATGATACTCAGCTGTATATTTCTTCAAAACCTAACGAAACTTACCAATTCACAAAATTAACGGAATGCATAGCTGATATAAAAAATTGGATGACCAGTAATTTCCTATTACTAAATTCTGAAAAAACAGAGATTCTAATCATTGGACAAAAAACTTCCTCACCTAATAACCTAGAATACTGTCTAACACTTGATGGCTGCTCTGTTAAGTCTTCGACGTTAGTTAGGAACCTGGGTGTGCTCTTTGATACCAATCTTTCATTTGAAAGTCACGTGTCTAGTATCTGTAAAACCGCATTTTTCCATCTTAAAAATATATCTAAATTACGTCATATGCTCTCACTGACAAATGCGGAACAATTATTCATGCGTTCATGACCTCAAGGCTAGATTATTGTAATGCTCTACTGGGTGGTTGCCCTGCACGCTTATTAAACAAACTACAGCTAGTTCAAAATGCAGCCGCTAGAGTTCTTACCAGAACCAGGAAGTATGACCATATTAGCCGGTTCTGTCAACACTGCATTGGCTGCCTATTAAACATCGTATAAATTTTAAAATATTGCTGATTACTTACAAAGCACTAAATGGTTTAGCTCCCCAGTACTTGAGCGAGCTCTTAACGCATTATAGTCCTTCACGTCTATTGCGATCTCAAAATTCTGGCCAGTTGATAATACCTAGAATATCAAAATCGACTGCTGGCGGTAGATCCTTTTCCTATTTAGCACCAAAACTTTGGAACAATCTTCCTAACACGGTCCGGGAAGCAGATACAGTCTGTCAGTTTAAATCTAGACTAAAAACACATCTCTTTGGCTTAGCATACACATAACACATTATAGATTTCTATAATTCAATGTTAGGCTGCATAGATTAGATCAGCCGGAACCGGGAACACTTCCCATAATTCCTGATGTACTTTGTACATCATAAGAAGGATGGCGTCTACGCTAATATTAGTCTCTCTGTTTATCCCGAGGTTTACCGCAGACCGCCGGATCCAGGGCATATCCAGATCTGATGAAGGACCATCACATGGACACGTCGACACGCATTATCAGGGCTGTGAAGGTCCATGGACACCCACCACTCATCTCCTCACCGGCCGGATGACCCAACCCAACCAGATGAACTGGATAATATCGTGAAAGTTCTGATCCCATCTGACTCCTGGCATTATGCTGCCTAACTCATAATCATACACTGTTCATTCGTTGGCCAAAGGAGGACTGGCCCCCAGACTGAGCCTGGGTTCTCCCAAGGTTTTTTTCTCCATTCTGTCACCTGATGGAGTTTTGGTTCCTTGCCACTGTTGCCTTCGCCTTTTGGCTTGCTTAGTTGGGGACATTTAATTTTCAATTGAACAATACTATTACAACATTGTTTTCCTGTTATCTCTGTAAAGCTGCTTTGAAACAATTTGTATTGTAAAAAGCGCTATATAAATAAAGATGACTTGACTTGACTTGACATGTGTGATCCGCTGCCAGCCGCTGGCACTGAATAAATCAGTCCAAGCCCGAGCGCTCTTCGGCTGCATTACTCATGATCCTCTGCTCCTCTGTTACCCATGATCCTCTGCTCCTCTTTTACCCATGATCCTCTGCTCCTCTTTTACCCATGATCCTCTGCTCCTCTTTTACCCATGATCCTATGCTCCTCTGTTACCCATGATCCTCTGCTCCTCTGTTACCCATGATCCTCTGCTCCTCTGTTACCCATGATCCTCTGCTCCTCTGTTACCCATGATCCTCTGCTCCTCTGTTACCCATGATCCTCTGCTCCTCTGTTACCCATGATCCTCTGCTCCTCTGTTACCCATGATCCTCTGCTCCTCTGTTACCCATGATCCTCTGCTCCTCTGTTACCCATGATCCTCTGCTCCTCTGTTACCATGATCCTCTGCTCCTCTTTTACCCATGATCCTCTGCTCCTCTTTTACCCATGATCCTCTGCTCCTCTGTTACCCATGATCCTCTGCTCCTCTTTTACCCCTGATCCTCTGCTCCCTGTTACCCATGATCCTCTGCTCCTCTGTTACCCATGATCCTCTGCTCCTCTGTTACCCATGATCCTCTGCTCCTCTGTTACCCATGATCCTCTGCTCCTCTGTTACCCATGATCTTCTGCTCCTCTGTTACCCATGATCCTCTGCTCCTCTGTTACCATGATCTTCTGCTCCTCTGTTACCCATGATCCTTTCTCCTCTGTCCAGATCCTCTGTCTCTTTACCCATGATCCTCTGTCTCTTCCTGTCTCTGCTCCTCTGTACCGACGCAACCTACCGTCCTCTTTGATCGACCTGAGAATTAACTGCAGTTCTCATGCCTCGGAGTGCTGCAGAAGAGTCACTCCATACCCATGTAAAATGCACAACTTACAGCAAATAACATTTCACAGTTGTAAATTATTAAGCCTAAAGTTCGCATAATAAGGCGTGGCCACTTGAGTGACAGGTGATTGCGCTGTGTACTACAGCTCTTGTCTGTTAGAGTCACTCACCTCAGCTAATCGCCTCGCTGCTGAACTTGCCATGTCTGCCTTGTTTGTGCTTTTTTGGGATTATTTTTATACAACTTAATACACGCATTTCTTCGCCCATGCCTCGTGGTCGAGTACGAGAGAACAGCGCTGTACTTCAGCTGTATTCCTCTGTGAACATGCACTCATGGATGTTTGACAATTTCGTTGCTTTTTGTAGTTTTCATATTTACAGTAAATACGTCTATAGAAATAGAGGCTAAACTCGTTCTGCGCTAATGTTGCTCTGGAACAGACTATATGCTTATGTGCCGTCAAATGAATCCTGCAGTTGTCAGTGCTCTCCGTCCATACATGCACATCTTGAATGAGCGCGGATTTCTAGCGCATTAATGATGTTTTATAAACAAAGTTCGGGAGGAGCACGTTCAAATAATTGATCCAATTATCACATCATTTGAACCAGCTGTCGACAATCAGTAATCAACAAATCTATCCAATCAGCTTGAGTTGGAGACCTGTATATATACACTCATTTGACTCACCAATGTTCCTCTACAGTTTTCCAGCATCCCTCCACCACCCAGTCTCCTCACACTCGCCTGGTTACTTCTTAACCAGCAATACGGGGGGAGTATTCAGGGTTCGGGCCGAATACCGAGCCCGGAGCCCTCTCCTCGGACAGCACGCCAAATACGCATTTATTTTATCTGACTTATTTGTAAGTGTGAACTCGTGAACTTGAACTTCTGAGGTAATATCTTTGGTTTGACCCATTTGAGAGGCGGCCAAAATCAGAATTTAAAACGGACTAAATAAAGCTTTCTACAAACTTGACGAGCACAGCTGATGTCGTTTCCTGCACCGCTGATGTCGTTTCCTGCACGGCTGATGTCGCTGATGTCGTTTCCTGCACCGCTGATGTCGTTTCCTGTACCGCTGATGTCGTTTCCTGCACCGCTGATGTCGCTGATGTCGTTTCCTGCACCGCTGATGTCGTTTCCTGCACCGCTGATGTCGTTTCCTGCACCGCTGATGTCGCTGATGTCGTTTCCTGCACCGCTGATGTCGTTTCCTGTACCGCTGATGTCTCTGATGTCGTTTCCTGTACCGCTGATGTCGTTTCCTGCACCGCTGATGTTGTTTTCTGCACCGCTGATGTCGTTTTCTGCACCGCTGATGTCGCTGATGTCGTTTCCTGCACCGCTTATGTCGTTTCCTGTACCGCTGATGTCGCTGATGTCGTTTCCTGCACCGCTGATGTCGTTTCCTGTACCGCTGATGTCGTTTCCTGCACCGCTGATGTAGTTTCCTGCACCGCTGATGTCGTTTCCTGTACCGCTGATGTCGTTTCCTGCACCGCTGATGTCGTTTCCTGCACCGCTGATGTCGTTTCCAGTACCGCTGATGTCGTTTCCTGCACCGCTGATGTCGTTTCCTGCACCGCTGATGTCGTTTCCTGCACTGCTGATGTCGTTTCCTGCACCGCTGATGTCGTTTCCTGTACCGCTGATGTCTCTGATGTTGTTTCCTGCACCGCTGATGTCGTTTCCTGCACCGCTGATGTCGTTGATGTCGCTGATGTCGTTGATGTCGCTGATGTCGTTTCCTGCACCGCTTATGTCGTTTCCTGTACCGCTGATGTCGCTGATGTCGTTTCCTGCACCGCTGATGTCGTTTCCTGCACTGCTGATGTCGTTTCCTGCACTGCTGATGTAGTTTCCTGCACCGCTGATGTCGTTTCCTGTACCGCTGATGTCGTTTCCTGCACCGCTGATGTCGCTGATGTCGTTTCCTGCACCGCTGATGTCGTTTCCTGTACCGCTGATGTTGTTTCCTGCACCGCTGATGTCGTTTCCTGCACCGCTGATGTCGCTGATGTCGTTTCCTGTACCGCTGATGTCGTTTCCTGCACCGTTGATGTCGCTGATGTCGTTTCCTGCACTGCTGATGTCGTTTCCTGTACCGCTGATGTCGCTGATGTTGTTTCCTGCACCGCTGATGTCGTTTCCTGCACTGCTGATGTCTCTGATGTTGCTTCCTGTACCGCTGATGTCTCTGATGTTGTTTCCTGTACCGCTGATGTCGTTTCCTGCACCGCTGATGTCTCTGATGTTGCTTCCTGTACCGCTGATGTCTCCGATTTCATTTCCTGCACCGCTGATGTCGTTTCCTGCACCGCTGATGTCGCTGATGTCGTTTCCTGCACCGCTGATGTCGTTTCCTGCACCGCTGATGTCGTTTCCTGCACCGCTGATGTCGCTGATGTCGTTTCCTGCACCGCTGATGTCATTTCCTGCACCGCTGATGTCGCCGATGTCATTTCCTGCACCGCTGATGTCGTTTCCTGTACCGCTGATGTCGTTTCCTGCACCGCTGATGTCGCTGATGTCGTTTCCTGCACCGCTGATGTCGTTTCCTGCACCGCTGATGTCGCTGATGTCGTTTCCTGCACCGCAGATGTCGTTTCCTGTACCGCTGATGTCGCTGATGTTGTTTCCTGGACCGCTGATGTCGTTTCCTGCACCGCTGATGTCGCTGATGTCGTTTCCTGTACCGCTGATGTCGTTTCCTGCACCTCTGATGTCGTTTCCTGCACCGCTGATGTCTTTTCCTGTACCGCTGATGTCGTTTCCTGCACCACTGATGTCGCTGATGTAGTTTCCTGCACCGCTGATGTCGTTTCCTGTACCGCTGATGTCGCTGATGTCGTTTCCTGCACCGCTGATGTCGTTTCCTGCACCGCTGATGTCTCTGATGTTGTTTCCTGTACCGCTGATGTCTCTGATGTCGTTTCCTGTACCGCTGATGTCTCTGATTTTGTTTCCTGTACCGCTGATGTCGTTTCCTGCACCGCTGATGTCTCTGATGTTGTTTCTTGTACCGCTGATGTTTCTGCGCTGATGTTTGTTTTCCTGACCGCTGATGGTTCTCCTGATGTCGTTTCCTGTACCGCTGATGTCTTTCTGAGGATGTCGTTTCCTGCACCCTGATGTCTGATGTCGTTTCCTGCACCGCTGATGTCGTTTCCTGACCTGATCGCTGATGTCGTTTCCTGCACCGCTGATGTTGTTTCCTGCACCGCTGATGTCGCTGATGTCATTTCCTGCACCGCTGATGTCGTTTCCTGCACCCCTGATGTCGCTGATGTCGTTTCCTGCACCGCTGATATCGTTTCCTGCACCGCTGATTTCGCTGATGTCGTTTCCTGCACCGCTGATGTCGTTTCCTGCACCGCTGATGTCACTGATGTCGTTTCCTGCACCGCTGATGTCGTTTCCTGCACCGCTGATGTCGTTTCCTGCACCGCTGATGTCGTTTCCCTGCACCGCTGATGTCGCTGATGTCGCTGATGTCGTTTCCTGCACCGCTGATGTTGTTTCCTGCACCGCTGATGTCGCTGATGTCATTTCCTGCACCGCTGATGTCGTTTCCTGCACCCTGATGTCGCTGATGTCGTTTCCTGCACCGCTGATGTCGTTTCCTGCACCGCTGATGTCGCTGATGTCGTTTCCTGCACCGCTGATGTCGTTTCCTGCACCGCTGATGTCACTGATGTCGTTTCCTGCACCGCTGATGTCGTTTCCTGCACCGCTGATGTCGTTTCCTGCACCGCTGATGTGTTTCCTGCACCGCTGATGTCGTTTCCTGCACCGCTGATGTTGTTTCCTGCACTGCTGATGTCGCTGATGTCGTTTCCTGCACCGCTGATGTTGTTTCCTGCACCGCTGATGTCGTTTCCTGCACCGCTGTGTTGTTTCCTGCACCGCTGATGTCATTTCCTGCACCGCTGATGTCGTTTCCTGCACTGCTGATGTTGTTTCCTTCACCGCTGATGTCGCGGATGTCATTTCCTGCACCGCTGATGTCATTTCCTGCACTGCTGATGTTGTTTCCTTCACCGCTGATGTCGCTGATGTTGTTTCCTGCACCGCTGATGTCGTTTCCTGCACCGCTGATATCGCTGATGGTTCTGCACTGATGTCGTTCTGCACCGCTGATGTCGTTTCCTGCACCGCTGATGTTGCTGATGTCGTTTCCTGCACCGCTGATGTCGTTTCCTGTACCGCTGATGTCGTTTCCTGCACCGCTGATGTCGTTTCCTGCACCGCTGATGTTGTTTCCTGCACCGCTGATGTCGCTGATGTCGTTTCCTGCACCGCTGATGTCTTTTCCTGCACTGCTGATGTCGCTGATGTCGTTTCCTGCACTGCTGATGTCGTTTCCTGCACCGCTGATGTCTTTTCCTGCACTGCTGATGTCGCTGATGTCGTTTCATGCACCGCTGATGTCGTTTCCTGCACCGCTGATGTCGTTTCCTGCACCGCTGATGTTGCTGATGTCGTTTCCTGCACCGCTGATGTCGTTTCCTGTACCGCTGATGTCGTTTCCTGCACTGCTGATGTTGCTGATGTCGTTTCCTGCACCGCTGATGTCGTTTCCTGCACCGTTGATGTCGTTTCCTGCACTGCTGATGTCGCTGATGTCGTTTCCTGCACCGCTGATGTCTTTTCCTGCACTGCTGATGTCGCTGATGTCGTTTCCTGCACTGCTGTGCTCAGAGACTCAAGCGACACAAAGCGTCTTTCATTCTTTTCTGCCAGATAAATGCCATCAGCTCATATTAATCTTGTGTGGCAGTAATTTATCATTTTTGACATGTAAAGAGAGAAATGTGAGGTCTGGACCGGGTCTTCAAGAGTTTCAATAGTTCACCACGCACACACACGCACACGCACACACACACACACACACACACACACACACACACACACACACACACACACACACACACACACACACACACACACACACACACCACACACACACACACCACACACGGCCATTCGCCAGTACATCCCAGCACCCTAAACCCTTCTGAGCCCTGAACAGATACTGTATCATATCTGATACACACATTTATAAGGCCTCCAAATGATCGACGTGATATTTACACTCAATCTGCTCCAGTCCTTCTGTCTCTGATTGAGAGTTTAGAGAAGAAAAAATGTCTTTAAGTATAATTGTACAAACGTCCTTCTTCAGCTCGAGCTTTACGTGTCTTTCTGCTGTCAAATCTGAACTGCTTTTATCAATTAAATATGTTGTGTGTATGTGTGTGTGTGTGGTTGTGGTGAGTGATGTGGTAGTGATGTGAGTGAGTGGTGAGTGAGTGATGAGTGAGTGAGTGAGTGAGTGAGTGAGTGAGTGAGTGAGTGAGTGGTGAGTGTGAGTGGTGTGTGTGATGTGATTGTAGTGTGGTGTGGTGTGGTGTGTGTGTGTGTTGGTTGGCAGGTGTATCTGACAGCGTCTGAGGGCCCTTGATAGGGAGCACAGGGTCTGTTCGGGTCAGATAAGACTTGTTCACTTCAAAGTCAGTGTTTAACCCTCCAGAGATTCGAGTTCGAGCTGGAGCCACTTTTATTTACTAACTGATTCTCTTTAATTGCTTTTATTTATTTATTTATTTATTTGTTACTAGACCTCCATTTATCTTCTTCAGATGAGACGCCGTGTTTGACTGTAGTGAGTATGTGATTGTTTCTGCCATTTCACAGACGATGATGAGTTTCAACATTAGCAGTGCTGTATTATAAGCTCTTGTTTCAGCAGTGTGACGTCGCTGTGAGACTCCGGGATCTTCATTCACAGCTTTGTCACGCTCGTATGCCTCCTCGTTAGCTCAGTAGCATTTAATTGAATTTAATATCGATCGGATTGGACTGACGTTACCATGGTTACGGAGCGCAGTGTGTTCTGCTGATGCTGCTGGAATCAAGTCAGGAGTGAAACATCTCTCTTACCAACAATCACTACTGACACACACATGATGCTCGCAGGGAATGCTAACGTCCTATACTGACGCCACTTACACCATATTCCTCTGTGGATTGACTGTTAAAGGTGACATATGTGAAATTTCAGCTCAAAATATCAGATCATTTATTATTGCTTGTCAAATTTGCCTCTTTTTGGGTGAGAGCAAAAACACGCCGTTTGTGTGTGTGTCTCTTTAAATGAGCTTTAGCTCCGCCTCCGTTCAGAAGAGGGCGGAGTCTTTACACGAGCTTCAGAAACTCCGGCAATAACAAAACAGGCCAATCTCACTCATCCAGAATCCCAGAATAACCAGTGTTGTACGTCACACGTAGGCTCACTATTGGCCGACGCTGGTCGTGTTGTGTTGTTGTGTGTTTGTGTGTGTGTGTGTGTGTGTTGTGTGTGTGTTGTGTGTGTGTGTGTGTGTTGTGTGTGTGTGTGTGTGTGTGTGTGTGTGTGTTGTGTGTGTGTGTGGGTGTGTGTGGTGTTGTGTGTGTGTGTGTGTGTGGAACACTACGTGAACTGACTTGAGGCCCACAGAGAAGGAAATGAATAGTTGAAATAAAGTCGTTATTTTAGGTTTTTTTTGCGCACAAAAAGTATTCTGGTCACTTGATGAACTTGAGATTGAGTCACTGTAGTCACTTGGACTATTTTAACGATTTCTTTAAAGGTGCCATCTGTCAAAAAATCAATTCAAACTCCACATATTCCATACCAGATGGGGGCAGTATACCTCCAGAAAGTTGGCCTACTCTAGTCTGTTTTTTAGTTTCAGGTTGTTAATCTTCTAAAACCGTCAAATAGTCCGCTTTGTCCCGCCAAAGCCTATTTTGATCGGTGAGGGATGTAGACTAGAATGACTGCTGCCGCTGCGCTTGACAGGGCGTGTTACGAGCAGAGAGAGAGAGAGAGAGCGAACCCCGGCCACGCGCGCGCGCACTCTCACGTCTTCAAACAACACGAGCGCGGTCCTGCTCTCTCTCCCTCGCGCATATTAATCAAATCAATTGACACGATAGTAAGACTGCAGTTTCACGTGGAGCATTTGGAGATTTTTAGAGATTAAAGAGATACAAGCAGTGCGAGTTATTCGTGTGTTGCAGTTTGGCTGGTGGTTATGTATGTTGCCCGCATACCGCCTCCCATGGCCGAAACTGGTATTACAACAACTGTCGGGCCGGGGCTAGTAATGCTAATGCTAATTTAGGTTGATATCTCTGCAACACTATAACTTTTCATTTTTTTAATGACATCATCGCCCTTATTTCTTCTCATTCTTTTGATGCGTGTAGCTCATTTTTTGGATATTTTTACCTCAATTATTACACATGGCACCTTTATGACTTTTCAGGGCCGGTAAGTTTCAGTCCCTCAGAAGCCCAATACACCGGACAGAGACACTAACCCACTGTGATGCGGCACCGCTGAACCCAAGTTTCCCTATTAGTCTTATCAGTCTCGTCCTCCTCTTCATCCTCTTCATCATCATCATCATCATCATCATCATCATCATCATCCATCATCCTCATCTTCATCATCTTCATCCTCATCATCATTATCATCATCCTCTTCATCATCTTCATCCTTATCATCCTCTTCATCCACATCATCATCTTCATCATCCTCATCTTCATCATCATCACCTTCATCCTCATCTTCATCATCCTCTTCATCATTATCATCACCCTCTTCATCATCATCATCTTCATCCTCATCTTCATCATCATCATCTTCATCCTCATCTTCATCCTTATCATCATCTTCATCATCTTCATCCTCATCTTCATCATCATCCTCATCATCCTCTTCATCCTCTTTATCATTATCATCATCCTCTTCATCATCTTCATCCTTATCATCATCTTCATTATCATCTTCATCATTATCATCATCCTCTTCATCATCTTCATCCTTATCATCCTCTTCATCCTCATCATCATCTTCATCATCCTCATCATCATCTTCATCATCATCATCCTCTTCATCATCTTCATCATTATCATCATCCTCTTCATCATCATCATCTTCATCATCATCATCCTCTTCATCATTATCATCATCCTCTTCATCATCTTCATCCTTATCAGCATCTTCATCCTTATCATCATCTTCATCATCTTCATCCTCATCTTAATCATCATCATCCTCTTCATCCTGTTTATCATTATCATCATCCTCTTCATCATCTTCATCCTTATCATCATCATCTTCATCATTATCATCTTCATCCTCATCTTCATCATCATCATCATCTTCATCATTATCATCATCCCTTCATCATCATCATCTTCATCCTCATCTTCACCATCATCATCCTCTTCATCATTATCATCATCCTCTTCATCATCTTCATCCTTATCATCATCTTCATCCTCATCTTCATCCTTATCATCATCTTCATCCTCATCTTCATCCAGCGACTGTCTGCTGCTGATCTCATTCTCTGTGTCCACTAGAGAGTCTATAGTGGAGATGATCAGTTCAAGTTGCTTTATTGGCATGACGTGCGAGTGAACGCTGGCGCAACCTGCTGCCGCTGCTCGCCGGTAAAACTTGTATCTTTTAACTATCGGACTCATCTCATGGCTTCATAACTTTTTTGGATTTTACTGCACTACTGTTGTCTGAGCATTCACAGTTAACCCACCGTTCTGGTCTGAGCCACATCTTGAGTCTATAATGTGGCCCGCTAGGACATACATCTTGTTTGTCTGTGTTTGGCTCTTTATACTGCCTGCTCACCTGCTAGTGACGGGCTTACTTCAGTTTTCGGCCACTGACCTGCTCCGGCTGCGCCCTCGCCTGCCTGGACCTGCGCCTGAGGCTCTCCATCTTCATCCGGACATCGCGTTCCAGCCTCGTCCGAGATATATCCACCGAGGGTCCCGCCGGAATTTTCAACACAACAGCTCTACAGTTATAAAGTCTATATGGTCCAGCTCTCGTCGCCCACCACGCATCACCAACCGGGCTGTCGACCACAGCGTGTTAGCCCGCCTAGCTCGGTCGGCTAGCACCACCACCAGCTGTGACAACACCGCACTCAACTTCGCTCTGCTCAACATCCGCTCATTGACAGGCAAGGGACATCTCATCCAGGACCTCATCTCCGACCGTAAGCTAGACTTTCTCTGTTTAACCGAGACATGGCAACAGCCCAACGACTTTTCCCAGCTCAATGAATCCACTCCTAGTGGGTTTGTTTACATCTGCAAACCTCGCGGCTCCGGCCGAGGGGGGGGTATCGCAATAATGTATCGCGAGAAGTGTAAAATCTTGGTGGTGTCTGCACCTGTCTACAGCACATTCGAATCTGTTGTCTGCAAGTTATCTGGTCCCACCCCAACCATAATTGCAACTGTTTACCGCCCTCCTAAACTAAAGAGTGAATTTTTAAATGAGTTTACAGCTTTTCTCACTCACTTTTCTTCCCTCTCACCAAATATATTACTACTGGGCGATTTTAATATCCACATGGACAATGTTAATCTGCCTCTTACCAAAGACTTTACCTCCTGCTTAGAAAGTTTTGGATGCCAACAATTTACTACTTTTCCAACACACAACAAAGGACATACTCTGGATTTAATCTGTTGTTCTGGTGTCACCCCTTCTGACCTTACAGCCGTTGAACTCCCCATATCTGACCATTTTCTCCTCTCATTCACATTGAAACTTAATCTGTCCTTTTCTAAAATATCCCGTCTTATTTCATTTCGGAATATAAAGAACATTAATCTTGCCACTCTCACTTCAAGTACCCACTCCTTCTGTTCCCTTATCGAAAAGGGAACTTCGAGATGCGTCGAAACGCTGCGGGAACGCCTTCTGCGTGATTGCGTCTGAAGCATCTATGACAACTAGTCCAATGGAAAAAGGGAATGAGCGTCACGGGCGGGTGACGTCATGACCAGGAAAGGATAAGAGCACTTCCGCTGCTCGCCGGCATTAGCTTCTGTGCCTCAGCAAGCGATCTGTGTCTAAACTGTCCCCGTCTATTTATTGTTGTCTGTCAATATTGTTGGTATCGAAATGGCGAAACAAGTCTACAAACAGTGTGTTCCTCCCTGCCCGCGTTATTTAACGGGTGGGGACACACACGAGCTTTGTGTGATTTGTTTGGGATTTGAGCATGCAGCCTCAGCCTTCGAGGGGGCTGAGTGCCAGCACTGTGAGAAGCTACCGCTTCGCATGCTCAGATCCCGCCTGTCACTCTTCGACAAACAGAGTGGGCAGGCTCGCGATCCTCAGGGATCAGGACCCGCGTCTGCCGAGGCAACGCGGAGAATGCATTCTTGGGGATCGCAATTGGATCTCTCGGAGGGGATCGAGACGGGTCCGAGGGCCCTTTCTCCTTCCTTACCCGGGAGATCCAGCTCTCCTCCCCCGGTGTCGGAAGCACGCTTTGCGGTTTCTTCCGCCCGGGGAGAGAGCCCCTTATTACAGTGCTCTTCTTCTGAGGAAGTTGATGTTGTCAGTATGGACAGTGATAATGCACACACGGGGGAAAGGGAATTACAATTTATTTCCCCAGCGTATGATGAGCTGGTGGATGTCATGTCACGAGCTGTAGAAAGATTAAATGTTGACTGGCCATCTGAAACTAGAAACACTCGCCCCAAAAGCAGATTAGACGAGCGTTATCTTTCTTCAGCCACATTATCTCCACCGCGAGGGCTTCCTTTTTTTCCTGATTTGCACGATGAGTTATCTAAATCATGGAAAAAGCCGTTTTCATCTCGTGTCTTTGTCCCTCATTCCAATATATATTCTAAAATAAGAGGGTCTAAAGATTACGGCTATAGTTCGATGCCCCAGGTTGAACAAAATCTAGCGAGTTATCTCGCGCCTGGTCCCGCATCTTCTATTAAAGCCCCAGTTTTGCCCACTAGACCGCTAAGAAATACATCTAGTTTAGTGGGCAAAGCTTATTCGGCAGCAGGTCAAGCCGGGGCGTGCCTGCACACTATGGCACTGCTTCAGGCTTATCAGGCTGATCTGCTGGGGGACCTGGATAATAGTGAGGGAATTAGTCATGACGATGTTTGAGAACTTCGTAGGGCTACCGATCTTTCTCTCAGGGCTACTAAGGAGACCGCCAGAGCAATTGGGCGGTCTATGGCAGCTTTGGTAGCCACTGAGAGACATTTATGGCTCAATCTATCTGATATTAAAGAGAAAGATCGTACTTTTTTGTTAGATGCTCCGCTTGAACCGTCTGGTCTCTTTGGTGACGCAGTTCACGCTGTGGTAGAAAGATTCCAGGATGCTAAAAAACAGTCGGACGCTTTTAAAAAGTTTATCCCTCGCCGTGTCCAGCCCCCTGGGGCTGCTGGGCGTGAGCAGCCCCAGCCATCTAGCTCATCATATCATGTGCAACAGAAAGAGAGTGTTGCGTCTCGTGCTCCTCCACGAAGATACTGGAGACAGACGCAGCCCTCTCAACCGAAGTCGACTAAGCCTAAGCCGGATCTGAGGACCGTTCTTCAGGCGAAGAAAGCTTCGGTTCAAAAAAAAAAAAAGGTCCTGATGCTTAGGCATCAGACCTGTGAGGACAGCCCCGACCGGGGTGGAGCGGTGTTCACCTCAGTACACGGTGCCCGTTCCACTTCGGGGTCCTCACGAGACCCTCCTGCCAACCCTGCCACCTCTGGTGCTTCAGGGCGCAGTGGTCTCCAGCGAGTCGCTGGTGCTATGCTGCGGCACAGCATCGGTTTCGCGCCCTCTGAGGGGGGTTTTAGAGCAGTCAGGTCAGGTAGTTCCTGCCGGTATGTTTCAGGCTCCAGATTTGGCTCTCTCAGTAACACCAGAGACCAGCCTCGAGAGGCTGGTTCCCTTAGTAAATTTTCTGGCAGCGTGGAAGCTTCTGCCGAATATTTCTCATTGGGTCCTGCAGATTGTAGAGAAAGGATACAGAATCCAGTTTGGCTCTCGTCCTCCTCGTTACAGCGGGGTGCTACCCACAGTGGTAAGTCCCGAGCAGGCTCTGGTAATGGAGCAAGAAGTAAGGGCCCTGTTAGCAAAAGAGGCTATAGAACAGGTGTACTCACCCGACAGAGAGTCGGGTTTTTACAGCCGTTATTTCATTGTTCCAAAAAAGGATGGAGGGTTGCGTCCCATTTTAGATCTTCGCCTGTTGAATCGGTCAGTTCAGAAACTAAGTTCAAGATGCTGACCCTCAAGCAGATCGTGACCCAAATCAGATCCGAGGACTGGTTTGTCACGATAGATCTAAAGGATGCATACTTCCATATCTCCATCCTCCCTCAGCACAGGAAGTTCCTAAGGTTTTCTTTCAGGGGCAAAGAATACCAGTATCGGGTTCTTCCTTTCGGCCTAGCTTTGTCACCCCGCACATTCACGAAATGCATGGATGCAGCTTTAGCCCCTCTCAGGCTTCAGGGCATTCGCATTCTGAATTATATCGACGACTGGCTGATTCTAGCGGAATCAGAGCAGTTGGCGGTTCGGCACCGAGGTGTCGTTCTCGCCCATATGCAGATGTTGGGGTTGAGGCTCAATGCCAAGAAGAGTGTTCTTTCTCCAGTACAGAGAACCACTTTCCTTGGTGTGGTATGGGATTCAGTGACGATGAGGGCCAGCCTATCGCCCGTTCGTGTAGCTGTTATCCTGGCAGCCACCAAAGAGCTAAAGCTAGGTCAGTCACGCACTGTAAAACAGTTCGAGAAACTGTTGGGTCTACTGGCAGCAGCGTCCAACGTGATACCTTTTGGCCTGCTGTACATGAGGCCTTTACAGTGGTGGCTCAGGACCAGAGGGTTCTCCCCGAGGGGAAACCCTTTCCGTATGATCAAGGTTACGCGGCGATGCCTTCGTGCCTTAGAGATATGGAGGAAACACTGGTTCTTAACCCAGGGCCCGGTGTTGGGAGCTCTTTGCCATCGAGCTACTATCTCGACAGATGCTTCCCTCACCGGCTGGGGAGCGGTAATGGAAGGCCGCTCGGTTCAGGGTCTGTGGAAAAGCCATCATCTTTCGTGGCACATCAATTGCCTGGAGATGATGGCTGTCTTCAATGCGTTGAGACATTTCCTTACGGACCTAAGAGGCCATCATGTGCTCGTTCGAACAGACAACACATCTGTGGTCTCTTATCTGAACCGCCAGGGGGGTCTGAGGTCGCGTCCGCTTTGCAAACTGGCGCACCGGATCCTCCTGTGGTCCCTGGGGAAGGTACTCTCCCTGAGGGCAGTGTATATTCCTGGGGACCAGAATATAGGAGCAGACATCCTGTCGAGGCAGGAGCTGAGGCCAGGGGATTGGAGACTCCACCCCGAGGCGGTGGAGAAAATCTGGGAGGCATATGGCAGAGCAGAGGTGGACCTGTTCGCGTCTCACAACACGACGCACTGTCCCCTCTGGTATTCACTTACTCACCCGGCCCCCCTGGGGCTGGATGCCATGGTGCAGACGTGGCCGAGGCTACGTCTGTACGCCTTTCCCCCTGTTGCTCTGCTCCCAGGAGTTCTGGAGCGGGTCCGTCAGTGTGGGATAGCCTACTGCTAGTAGCACCACGCTGGCCAAGTCGGATCTGGTTTGCGGACCTGATCCTTCTGTTAGACGGGCCTCCATTGGAGATCCCTTTGAGGAGGGACCTTCTGTCTCAGGCCGGGGGCACAATATTTCACCCTCAGCCAGAGATATGGAATCTTTGGGTTTGGCCTCTGAGGGGGCCCAACTTGTAGATAGTGGTCTTTCAGCTGAGGCTGTTGAGACCATCCTAAGCTCCAGAGCTCCAGCTACGAGGAAACTCTATGCGCTTAAATGGAGAGTTTTCTCCTTATGGTGTCACCGACATCAGTGGGATCCGGTTAATTGTTCTGTCAACACAGTAATCGAGTTCCTGCAGGAGCGCTTTGTGTCAGGTCTATGTCCTTCCACACTAAAAGTTTACGTGGCAGCCATTGCGGCTTATCATACCATGGTGGGAGGTATATCTTTGGGTCGAGACCCCCTGATTACACGTTTCCTTCGTGGCACTTTGAGGCTGAGGCCTGCAACTCGCACTAAGGTGCCAGCTTGGGATTTGACTGTAGTTCTAGAAGGCCTGTCTAGGGCTCCATTCGAGCCCTTAGATTCGGTCTCAGAGAAGTTCCTTACTCTTAAGACCATCTTTCTCCTAGCTATTTCGTCCCTCAAGAGAGTTGGTGACCTTCAGGCTCTTTCGGTCTCCCCCACCTGCCTTGAATTTGCACCGGGGATGGTCAAGGCGTTCCTTTATCCAAAACAGGGATACGTCCCTAAGGTGCCGACCTTGACTCCGAGGCCTATTGTGCTGCAGGCTTTCTGTCCTCCTCCTTTGCAACTGCGGACCAGGAAAGACTGCACTTGTTGTGTCCAGTGCGAGCATTGGACACATATGTACATCGGACATCCTCAATCAGGAAGTCCGATCAACTATTTATTTGCTTTGGATCACCTAAAAAAGGTCTTCCTGCTTCAAAACAGACATTCAGTAAGTGGATAGTCGAGGCTATTTCACTTGCTTATGAGTACTCGGGCCAGCCTTGTCCTTTGGTGGTCCGAGCTCATTCGACCAGGAGTATGGCGGCTTCTAAAGCCTTGCTGCATGGGGTTTCTCTCCAAGATGTTTGTGATGCGGCGGGCTGGTCCTCTCCGCTCACATTCGTGAGGTTTTACAGCCTGGACCTGGATGCTGCCCCAGGCTCTCAGGTGCTTAGTGCTTAGCTGAACAGTCTGACACTCAGGTACTTGAATTATGGCGCATTGGGTATTCTCGTTCCCGCAGCGTTTCGACGCATCTCGAAGTTCCCTTTTCGATAAGGGAACGTCTCAGGTTACTATTGTAACCATAGTTCCCTGAGAACAGGGAACGAGACGATGCGTCCCCCTGCCATACTTCTGGCGTCCCTGCGATCGGCTTGCTTCGGCACTGTCGAAGCTAATGCCGGCGAGCAGCGGAAGTGCTCTCCTTTCCTGGTCATGACGTCACCCGCCCGTGACGCTCATTCCCCTTTTTCCATTGGACTAGTTGGCATAGATGCTTCAGACGCAATCACGCAGAAGGCGTTCCCGCAGCGTTTCGACGCATCGTCTCGTTCCCTGTTCTCAGGGAACTATGGTTACAATAGTAACCTGAGACGTTTTCCTGATACTCACAACCTATCCACCCCTGATGCTCTGGTCTCTCACTATAACACTGGACTCCTTAACATTCTTAATGACCTTTCTCCGTTAAAAATTAGATCTGTTTCCTTTTCCGTCTCTGCCCCTTGGTTCACCCCCGACCTTCGTCTCATGAAAGCCAAAGGTCGGCAACTTGAACGTTTCTACAAGAAAACTGGTCTCACTATTCACAAAGAAATGTACAATAACCACATCTTATGTTACAAGGACTCTATTTCTAACACCAAAACCCACTACTATTCTAGTATAATCACTGAAAATAAAGGAAACTCCAAGTCATTGTTCTCCCTACTTAACAATATCACCCAACCCAAGGACTTTCACCCCCCTCACCTGTACACAACATATTTCTGCAACTCTCTCCTTTCATTTTTCACTGAAAAAATTAAAAACATCCACCAGTACCTTGGATCTACTCCCCACATCAGTACCTCTGCAGACTCTCACCCTTTCATACATCCATTCTCCTCCTTCCAGCTTCCCACTACCTCAGAAATTACAGAACTCATCAGGAAATCGAAGCCTTCCACCTGTCAACTTGATCCCATTCCCACACAACTTGTTAAAGCTTGCCTTCCCTCCCTAGTTCCCCACATCTCAGCTATCATCCATTCCTCTCTCACCACTGGAACTGTTCCTTTATCATTCAAAACAGCCACCATTACACCAATTTTGAAAAAACTTGGCGCAGACCCCTCTAACTTAAATAACTTCCGTCCCATATCCAATTTACCATTCATTTCAAAAATTCTTGAAAAAACATTTGCCTCTCAACTCCATCTTCATCTCTCTGATAATAACCTATATGAACAGTTCCAGTCTGGCTTCTGTCCCCTTCATAGCACTGAAACAGCACTTATTAAGATCACCAATGACCTACTCGTGGCAGCTGATTCTGGACTGCTTACCATTCTCATCCTCCTTGACCTGAGTGCCGCCTTTGATACCATCTGTCACTCTGTTCTCCTCAACCGGTTATCCTCTATTGGCATCACTCACACTCCGTTAGATTGGTTCACATCCTATCTCTCTGGCCGTACTCAGTTCATTCAACTTAAATCTTTTACAGTTTTTCTCCATTGGTTTGGCTCATTTCTTGAAACAGAAATTACATTCTCAAAACAACATGGACAAAACTCCAAACCACTTGGCAATTGTTCACAACTGAATTGAATTTCTCATTCATTTCATCAAATTGCAAATGTCTAAGTACATGTCTCAATGTCTCAGTACATCTTTGCAAATGGTTAAGTACAGGTAGCCTACATTTAGCACAATTTCCAAGTGAATAGATCTTGTTGATCTAAACTGATTGTTCATTCTCAGTCTAATGGTTGTTCGCTCCAAAACGTGTCAGCTTCATTTCTTTGTATAAGTCATCACATGCACAATAGTCTGTTCAATTGTCAAAGTTAGTCAAGAACATATAGTAATACATGAATACCATATGAATCCCTTGGAACATTTGATACATTTATTACAGCAATTGACAGTCAGGTAAAACTAGAACTTGACTAAACATTTCACACATCTCAAATGACCAATCAAACAGTATGTTTAGTTTCCTGACAGGTGCTGTCCATGACTGTGAATGCTGCCAAACATATATGTAAAGAGCTTGACCATGCAGGACCAGTACAATTTCTGAACATGGAGGTACCTCTCCAAGAAAAACATTGGAGAACATAAACTTATGGAGTAGTTTATTTTCTACAGTATTGATGATACAGTTTACAGTATTCCAGTCACTGTGCAGTGATGCATTAGAACTGTGGTAAAGTTACTGTAAGTAAAACAACAATACAATTACATAGGTAACTCATTCTGTAAGGAATACATAAGGTATTCATTACGAATGGAGAATTCCTTTGAATTCTGTCTAGGATTGGACGACAACCTTGCACGGTTGGCAGAGGAAAACTTCTCAATGAACAACAAGAACAAGAGATCTGTAGCATGGTGATGGCAAATAATGGCATCACATTGAGACAGATCCTCGCTGCAATCCTACAAGACAATGCCATATTCCAAAATGTCAACTCTATAAGCATCTCCACAATAGACCTGATATTGAAGAAGCATCAGATGACAATGAAGTAAATTTACAGGGTACCATTTGAGAGGAACTCTGATACAGTGAAAGAGCTGTGGTACCAGTATGTACATGTAAGTCAGTTACTGGTTGTCCATCATTATAAGCTTTTTACAATCAATCAGTGGTTCCCAAACTTTTTTGGCTTCAGTACCCACTTTACCTGATTTGTGTATCCAGGTAATCCAGGTATGAAAGTATTTGATTTATCTGACGTCAACATTTCACCTATAAACTGCAGCTTACTGTATGATGCAATTATCATTATAATCCTTATTTTGAAGAATATAACATACAATAAGAAAAGGGGTCAAAGAGCTGCAATTAGTGCCTCCCATGTAAATCTATCTAATACTGTGGGTTTTACTGTAACATTTCCGTAAGTCATTGATGATTTTCCCCCTCCCCTTTCTGTCAAATACCCCCTCTGTATAGGGGTACATGTACCCCAGGTTTGGAACCACTGGAGTAGTGGCCAGTAGTATATTGAACTTGTGGAGAACATTGAGCATATGTAATTGTCTGTAACTGTAGTGTATGACTCTTCTGTATGACTGATTTGATGTTTTCTTTTTTTTCAATTTTCATTGTTTTTTGTTTGTGTGTTTATATTACAGTATATTATGCTGTATACATTTTCTTTTTACTCTGATGTATGGAAGTTACTTTATGTGTGTGAATGATAATGGTTACAATTTCCTTGGTAGTATGAGTGCAATGTGTGATGTCAAACCTTGGAGGTTACTCTGACCCTAAAATCCTATTTCTTTTTTTCAGTTTTATACACAATTGTATTCTGTTAGCTAGACAAAAAAAAAAAAAAAACGGAACAGTATTGTCAATGAAGGACTGGGCTAAGACTGAAAGGTGGACATGGGGGATATTTTAATGGTCCTCTGCCATAGTGACAAAACATCTAAACATTTTGACTTGCAGTACTTACACAATGCCAAAGGGACGAAGCATTTTGTGAGCACTGACTGTTTAAATGAGAAGGAAATTTAGTTTTGACACATGAGTGAACTGGGAGAGGTATGAGCTTTTGCAGGTGAACCATGGTGTTGTGCCGAACCATCCACGTTATTTTGGCAAAAGCACCAAGAGTGTTGAGAACGTTCGGTCTGTTTCAAGAAATGAGCCAAAGCAATTGAGAAGGATCTTTGTCATTTTCGAGGCACTGACTCTTTATATGGGAAAGGAATTTAGTTTTGAAGCATGAGTGAACAGTTTTGGGAGAGATATGAGCTTTTGCAAGTGAGCTACAGTGTTGTGCTTAACTGTAAGACTGTTTTGCCAAATGATCTTAGAGTTTTGAGAATGTAATTTCTGTTTCAAGAAATGAGCCAAACCAATGGAGAAAAACTGTAAATCCTCCCCCTCCCCTGTCACTTCAGGTGTGCCCCAGGGCTCTGTCCTGGGGCCCTTACTTTTCATCATTTATCTCCTTCCCCTGGGCAATATCTTTCGCAAATTTAATATTCACTTCCACTGCTATGCCGATGATACCCAGCTCTATCTCTCGACCAACCCATTGTCCTCTCTCCCCCCTACCTCACTCATTGACTGTGTCTCGGAAATAAAAACCTGGTTTACAAATAATTTCCTCAAATTAAACAGTGATAAAACTGAGATCCTTCTCATTGGAAGTAAATCCACTTTATCCAAAACTGACAGCTTTTCTCTCATTATTGACAATTCCTCCGTCTCACCCTCCCCCAGGTTAAGAGTCTGGGAGTCATCCTCGACGGCACTCTATCCTTTCAGTCCCATATCAATAACATTACCCGGTCTGCCTATTTCCATCTACGTAATATCAAATCGCCTTCGCCCCTCCCTTACCCCCCACACTGCCGCCATTCTTGTTCACAGTCTAGTCACCTCCCGTCTAGACTATTGCAACTCTCTGCTTTTCGGTCTCCCTCAAAAATACCTCCATAAACTTCAACTGGTCCAGAATTCAGCTGCCACTATCATAACCCGAACACCCTCCATCCACCACATCACTCCTGTTCTCCAACAGCTTCACTGGCTCCCGGTCCTGTCCCGTATCCAATTCAAACTCCTTCTGTTCACATTCAAGGCCATCCACAACCTTGCGCCTTCATACCTATCTGATCTCCTGCACTGTCCAACTTCCACCCGCTCCCTTAGATCCTCTTCCTCTATACACCTGTCTGTCCCCCCTGCTCGTCTCACCACAATGGGGAGCAGAGCATTTAGCCGCTCTGTCCCCCGCCTCTGGAACTCTTTACCACCTCACCTTAGAAACATCAATTCATTCTCTCATTTCAAATCAAAACTCAAAACGCACCTGTTTAAAACTGCATACCACATGTGATTTAAATATTGCTTTTATCTTGTTTTAATGTTTTATTGTTTTGGCTTTGCTGCTTTTAAATGTCTTGCATTTCTGTACGGTGTCCTTGAGTGCCAAGAAAGGCGCCTCAAATAAAATGTATTATTATTATTATCTTAATCATCATCATCCTCATCATCCTCTTCATCCTCTTTATCATTATCATCATCCTCTTCATCATCTTCATCCTTATCATCATCTTCATCCTCATCTTCATCCTTATCATCATCTTCATCCTCATCTTAATCATCATCATCCTCATCATCCTCTTCATCATCTTCATCATTATCATCATCCTCTTCATCATCTTCATCCTTATCATCATCTTTATCATCATCATCTTCATCCTCATCTTCATCATCATCATCATCATCATCATCATCATCATCATCTTCATCCTCATCATTCTCTTCATCCTCGTCATCCTCTTCTTCCTCTTCATCCTCCATCCAGAATCAGGAGAAAGTTGAGTTTATAACTTTACAGAGGAAGGGCAGTAAATGCTGACACAGTCACTGGATGGAAACAT
>CM070839.1:292500-295000 GCA_036326025.1 Chrosomus eos
CACAGTCCCGTAACACACTTTCCTATAACACACCATCACAAAACACACAGTCCCGTAACACACCGTCACGTAACACACTTTCCTGTAACACACAGTCCCGTAACACACTTTTCTGTAACACACAGTCCTGTACTACACCGTCACGTAACACACTTTCCTGTAACACACAGTCCGTAACACACTTTTCTGTAACACACTGTCCCGTAAACACACTGTCCATAAACACAGTCCTGTAACACACTGTCCCGTAACACACTGTCCCGTAAACACACCCGTCCCGTAACACACCCGTCCCGTATCACACCGTCCCGTATCACACCTGTCCCGTTTCACACCCGTCCCTTAACACACTCGTCCCTTAACACACCGTCCCGTATCACACCCGTCCCGTATCACAACCGTCCTGTATCACACCCGTCCCGTATCACACCCGTCCAGTTTCACACTCGTCCCTTAACACACTCGTCCCTTAAACACACACTCGTCCCTTAACACACCCGTCCCGTATCACACCCGTCCCGTACCACACCCGTCCCGTAACACACCCGTCCCATTATCCACCCACCCGTTACACGTCCCGTATCACACCCGTCCCTTAACACACTCGTCCCGTTATCACACACCGTCCGTATCACACCCGTCCCGTAACACACCTGTCCTTAACACACCCGTCCCATATCACACCCGTCCCGTAACACACCTGTCCCTTAACACACCGTCCCGTATCACAACCGTCCCGTATCACACCCATCCCGTAACACACCCGTCCCGTAACACACACCCTTCCCGTATCACACCCGTCCCTTAACTCACCCGTCCCGTATCACACCCATCCCGTAACACACCCGTCCCTAACACACCGCCTAACACCCGTCCCGTATCACACCCGTCCCGTATCACACACAGTCCAGTAACACACCCGTCCCGTATCACACCCGTCCCTTAACACACTCGTCCCGTTATCACACCCGTCCAGTATCACACCCGTCCTGTAACACACCCGTCCCGTATCACACCCGTCCCGTATCACACTTTCCTGTAACACACAGTCCTGTAACACACAGTCCCGTAACACCTGTCCTGTAACACACCATCACGTAACACACAGTCCCGTAACACACTTTCCTGTAACACACAGTCCCGTAACACAGTTTCCTGTAACACACCATCACGTAACACACTTTCCTGTAACACACAGTCCCGTTACACTCTTTCCTGTAACACACATCATGTAACACACAGTCCCGTAACACACAGTCCCGTAACACACAGTCCCGTAACACACCGTCACGTAACAACACTTTCCTGTAACACACCGTCACGTAACACACTTTCCTGTAACACACAGTCCCGTAACACACTTTTCTGTAACACACAGTCCCGTACTACAACCGTCACGTAACACACTTTCCTGTAACACACAGTCCGGTAAAACACTTTTCTGCAACACACTGTCCCGTAAACACACTGTCCCATAAACACACAGTCCTGTAACACACTGTCCCGTAACAGACTGTCCCGTAACACACTGTCCCGTAACACACCCGTCCCGTATCACACTCGTCCCGTATCACACCCGTCCTGTAACACACCCGTCCCGTAACACACCCGTCCCGTCAAGTCAAGTCAAGTCAAATATATTTATATAGCGCTTTTCACAATACAGATTGTATCAAAGCTGCTTCACAGTATCAATCAAAACAACTTAACAATGTTTGTTTATTAATGGAAAAAAGACATCCAAGTTTGGTAGAGCTGATCAATGGTATGATTGGTTAATTAATTTGAATATCCCCAACTGAGCAAGCCAAAGGCAACAGTGGCAAGGAACCGAAAAACTCCCGTATCACACAGTCCCTTAACACACTGTCCCATAAACACACTGTCCCGTAACACACCATCACGTAACACACTGTCCTGTAACACACTGTCCTGTAACACACAGTCCCATAATACACCAGTCTCGTAACATAGACGGGTATGTTACGAGACTGGTGTATTATGGGACTGTGTGTTACAGGACAGTGTGTTACAGGAAAGTGTGTTACGTGACGGTGTAGTACGGGACTGTGTGTTACAGAAAAGTGTGTTACAGGACTGTGTGTTACAGGAAAGTGTGTTACAGGAAAGTGTGTTACAGGACAGTGTGTTACGTGATGGTGTGTTACGTGACAGTGTGTTATGACACCTTTCTGTAACAAACCTTTCTGTAACACACAGTCCCGTAACACACCGTCACGTAACACACTTTCCTGTAACACACTTTCCTGTAACACACTTTCCTGTAACACACAGTCCTGTAACACACAGTCCTGTAACACACAGTCCTGTAACACACTGTCCTGTAACACACTGTCCTGTAACACACCATCACGTAACACACAGTCCCTTAACACACTTTCCTGTAACACACAGTCCCGTAACACACTTTCCTGTAACACACCATCACGTAACATACAGTCCCGTAACACACTTTCCTGTAACACACCGTCACGTAACA
>CM070839.1:297500-310000 GCA_036326025.1 Chrosomus eos
CATAAATTACTTTCGTTTTCACCACAGGAGGACTTTAAAAACAGGCAGTTTAAAGTTGACAGATGATTTCTGATCTTGCTGCTGAATTATTTATGATGTATAACGAAAGTAGATTAGTTTTTAGTTTAGTTTTAGTTTTATGCATGAAATAAACATGCAATTCGAATGAAAATTGCAACACATTTAGCTTTTTTGTTTGTCATCCTGTTGCTAGATGTGTGAAGAACAGCCACATGTAGGTTGTTATGATAGACGTCACGTTACAGCTGAGCAAATCACTCTTCATTTTAGGGTGAATGATTCCTTCAAGAATCATAAGATTATAAAGACTGTAAGAGTGAAATCACTCGCTCCATCATTCACTCATCCATCAGTGAATCCAAGGACGTCAGTAATGAGTAACGAGCCGCTGTAAACATGAGCTATAAACGTCAGATAAAGCCTGAATCAGCACACGCTTCACATGAACAATCCACTCCTTTAAAGGGATCGTTCACCCAGAAATCATTCACTCTCCTCGTCATTCAAACCTGTGACGGTATTTCTTCACAAAAGACGATATTTTGAACATTAGGAACCAAACAACATTGGAGTTCATTGACTTTCATTATGGACAAAAAACCTCTAAATTAAAATATCGTATTGTGTTTCACAGAAGAAATAAAGTCATGAGTAAATGATGATTTTTGGGAGGACGATCTCTTTATAATGTGCAGCTCAAATGATGATGTGCTCGACTTCCAAACCGCTGAACATCACGACACTGAGAGACGCGAAACACACGTCCATCATTACTGACACACACAGATGAAGCGCAGGAACACACAGCAGCTCGTTCTCACACACTCACACACTCGTAGATCGTAGCGAAGCTCGCGGCTCATTCTCACACCCTCATACACTCAAACACTCACACACTCACACACTCGTAGATCGTAGCGAAGCTCGCGGCTCATTTTCACACACTCACGGATCGTAGCAAATCTCACGGCTATTCCCACACACTCGCGGATCGTAACAAAGCTCGCGGCTCTTCTCACACACTCGCGTATTGTAGCGAAGCTCACGGGTTCCCACACACTTGTGGATCCTAGCGAAGCTCACGGCTCGTTCTCACACACTCTCGGATCCTAGCGAAGCTCACGACTCGTTCTCACACACTCGCGGATCCTAGCGAAGCTCACGGCTCGTTCTCACACACTCTCGGATCCTAGCGAAGCTCGCGGCTCATTCTCACACACTCACGGATCCTAGTGAAGCTCACGGCTCGTTCTCACACACTCGCGGATCCTAGCGAAGCTCGCGGCTCATTCTCACACACTCGCAGATCCTAGTGAAGCTCGCGGCTCGTTCTCACACACTCTCGGATCCTAGTGAAGCTCACGGCTCGTTCTCACACACTCGCAGATCCTAGCGAAGCTCGCGGCTCATTCTCACACACTCGCGGATCCTAGTGAAGCTCACGGCTCGTTCTCACACACTCGCGGATCCTAGCGAAGCTCGCGGCTCATTCTCACACACTCTCGGATCCTAGCGAAGCTCACGGCTCGTTCTCACACACTCTCGGATCCTAGCGAAGCTCGCGGCTCATTCTCACACACTCGCGGATCCCAGCGAAGCTCACGGCTCGTTCTCACACACTCGCGGATCCTAGCGAAGCTCGCGGCTCATTCTCACACACTCGCAGATCGTAGCGAAGTTCGCGGCTCGTTCTCACACACTCGCGAATTGTAGCGAAGCTCGCAGCTCTTCTCACACACTCGCGGATCGACATCATGAACTCTGAGACAGAAACAGGCTGTAATCCCCCACTCCCTCAGATCAAAGGAGACGCTCAAATCGCTGGCGTCCTCAATGCTTTAGTGAGCGCTAATCTATCCAGCGAATGCAGAAGCGTCTGGAGCACACACACACACACACACACACACACACACACACACACGTTCCGTGCGGAGGCTCACAGAACGCTTTATAATCTCACGAGCCACAAAGCCCTGCTGCGGGACGAGCAGTTAAAGCTGAATCTGACAACACACACACACACACACACCACACACACACACACACACACACACACACACACACACACACACACACAATCTCTACGTTCACTGGAGCTGAAGCTGTACCTGACTAATCTCTCTCTGCAGGAAATGCATCACACTGGCACAGGAAGTGATGCACTCATCCTCAGGTAACAAGTTCATCACCAGCAGCTCTCTCACAAAACCTTCAACAAAAACGTATTTTACTTGAGAGATTAACCTGTCATAAACATATTTTCATAAATATATTATGTCATACACTCTAAAAAATCTTGGGTTATTTTTTCTACCCAAATCCTGGGTTGAGCATTTTAGGTTATTTTTTCAGTTTTTGGGTAGTTTTATGTAAGCCAGTCAATCTCCCAGTAAGTCAGACATAACAACCTAGGGGTTGAGTTATTTATCACAGGCTTTTTGCGACCTCTCCAAGAGAGAGCCGTGCAGCTCTGTCAAATTGTTGTATGTGTGTGTGTGTGTGCTGGAGAGTTTAGACCTGTTTGCTCCAAACACTCATAATCATAATTGAGATCTATTGACGCTAATGATGTTTACACGTATGTAAATATATGCAACCGCTGATTCATAACACTGTTATCAAAACATCAGAGACTCGTCGTGAAGCACAGCAGAAACCAGACGCTTCAGTCACACACACACACACACACACACACACACACACACACACACACACACACACACACACACACACACACACACACACACAACACACCTCAGAAACCAACTAAACCAACATAGTTTAGATGTTATGGGAAGAGGGAGGCGGGAACCGGCGAACATTTAAACAATTTTAATAAAATAAACAAACAAACACAACAACAAAAGTAAAGTCGTCAGTCCCTCATGGTCGACTTCCGCCACACATAATAAAACAAAACATCAAATAAACTCCATGCCTGGTCCTCTCTCGACCTCCACTGTTGTCGCTCCTCAGGGATAGATCGAGACCGGTTAGGAGTCGCTCATCAGTCATCTCGCCACACGGACGTTTAACATGTTAATCAGCCAAACCTGGAGTTTACATCTAACGCTCTCTGGACGGGAACACACAGGAACCCCTTCCTCGCTGTTTCTGATGCTATTTATTAGACATAAGTCGTCGTCTTTTTTTCCCTGAGAAACTGATCAAAATGACAAACAAATATCTGCCGGAGGGTCAGAAAACATCATTCAAAGGGAAAACAGGCTCATATTTCTGACCCACTGATCGCTTTCTCAGTTTCTCAGAGCAAGACTTGTTCTTCTGTGCATCTGCAGTTAATGCATCAATGTTTGGAGAACTGTACTGGAAAACAAGACAAAGATCCTGATGAAGAACAGCGGTGTTTACAGTGAAGGGAACATGGACTGGATCTGGATCTGGATCTGGATCTGGATTTGGATCTGGCACACGGACTGGATTTGGAACTGTATCTGACATGGACTGGATCTGGAACATGGAACTGGATCTGGAACATGGATGGATCTGGATCTGGAACATGGAACATGGAACTGGACCTCGAATGACTGGATCTGGATCTGGAACATGGAACATGGAACTGGACCTCGAACATGGACTTGATCTGGATCTGGATCTGGATCTGGAACATGGAACTGGATCTGGAACATGGAACTGGATCTGGATCTGGATCTGGAACATGGAACATGGAACATGGAACTGGACTGGAACATGGACTGGATCTGGATCTGGAACATGGAACTGGATCTGGAACATGGACTGGATCTGGAACATGGAACATGGAACATGGAACTGGACCTGGAACATGGACTGGATCTGGATCTGGAACATGGAACTGGATCTGGAACATGGAACTGGATCTGGAACATGGAACTGGATCTGGATCTGGATCTGGATCTGGAACTGGAACACGGATTTGTTCTCCAGTGCCTGTGAGAGTTAGAGCCGGGGAATGAAGAATCTGAAGCGTGAGTCTCGAGTCTTTGAGAGCTAACTGGATGTCGGGATAATTGGAATCAATGGTCAGGATTATGAGGACAAATCTGTTTGTTTGATATGGAAGATCCTGGCAGCTTCGGGTGTGTGTGATGGGATCGATGACAGTGTGTGTGTGTGTGTGGGGGGGGGGGGGAATCGATGTTCACCACAGCTCAGACTGCAGGAGCTGAAGGAGATCTGGTGTGTGTGTGTGTGTGTGTGTGTGTGTGTGTGTGTGTGTGTGTGTTGTGTGTGTGTGTGTGTGTGTGTGTGTGTGTGTGTGTGTGTGTGTGTGTGTGTGTGTGTGTGAATAGATTCCTACAGATTCCTGCTCAGTTGGATGATGTTTGTGTTTGTTCTGTTGTGTTTTTTGGATCAGCAGCTCGAGATAATTAATCTCTGTTGATTTCACATGATGACACAGTTTAATTTCTGCAACGTAATGAGCTTTGCGTGTGAAGCCTCATTGTGATGTGTGTGTCGTCTGTGGCCTGGAGTTTGATCTCTGTGTCGCTACGTCAGATCGTTAGGGACTATAATTGAGATGTTGTTAATTCTATTTGTCCATTATTGGCTAATAGGCACTTGAACACGCGTGTTTGATGATGTAGAATGTCATTGAGTGTCTGGTGATGGTCTCGTGTGAGTGGATTATTACAGATGCACACATTGATCTTCAGTTGCTCCTGATCCTCCGGCTGGATCTGTGTGTGTGTGTGTGTGTGTGTGTGTGTGTGTGTGTGTGTGTGTGTGTGTGTGTGTGTGTGTGTGTGTGTGTGTGTGTGTGTGTGTGTGTGTGTGTGTGTGTGTGTGTGTGTGTGTGTGGTGTGTGTGTGTGTGTGAGTGTGTGTGTGTGTGTGTGTGTTGGTTTATCTGATTTATGAGGACACACATTTGTATAATGACATGTGTATTACACTGGTATTACAAATTATGGGTGGTTTATGAGGACATGTCAAAAGTCCTCATAAATCAAATGGCTTAAAAAACATAAAAAACAATGTTTTATTAAAAATTTAAAAATGCAGCATGTCTCCTGTGATGGGTAGGTTTAGGGATAGGGGCAGTGTAGGGGGATAGAATATATAGTTTGTACGGTATAAAAACCATTACGCCTATGGAGAGTCCTCATAATGCTGTTGCACCAACATGTGTGTGTGTGTGTGTGTGTGTGTGTGTGTGTGTGTGTGTGTGTGTGTGTGTGTGTGTGTGTGTGTGTGTGTGTGTCATGCAGAATTGTATCCATAGCAACACCTTGAAAACCACTTACATCACCTTAGCAAAATGGCCAGAAACTTTATCAGCTGCATAGCAACACCCTAGCAACAGTGGTAAGATTGCAGTGAGCAGTCACTGAGCATTAGACACTGACAACACGACACACACACACACACACACACACACACACACACACACACACACACACACACACCACACACACACACACACACACACACACACACACACACACACACACACACACACACACACACACACACACACACACGTGTTCAGATACTGTTGTTTGAGTTTCATGATCACAGCCATCGCTTGTTTGATTCCTGAGAAGAGAAACACGTTTACATGCAACCAAATAATGCGTTAGTAATGGGACTGATGTCTCAATCGCACTGAAAGCTTCATGTAAACGCCTTAATCGATCCGAATGAGCTCGACCCCAATGACATTTAGATTGGATTGAAAGGAGTGTTTTATTCTTTTTCTAATCTGATCGAGAGAACATGTAAACATTTGATCAGATTAAAAACTGAAACTGAAAGGACAGCGCAGCGCATGTGCAATGATGTAGAAATAGCGTAATGATGTAGAAATAGTGTAATGATGTAGAAATAGCGTAATGATGTAGAAATAGCGTAATGATGTAGAAATAGCGTAATGATGTAGAAATAGCGTAATGTAGAAATAGCGTAATGATGTAGAAATAGCGTAATGATCGTAGAAATAGCGTAATGATGTAGAAATAGTGTAATGATGTAGAAATAGCGTAATGACGTAGAAATAGCGCAATGATGTATAAATAGCGTAATGACGTATAAATAGCGTAATGACGTAGAAATAGCGTAATGATGTAGAAATAGCGTAATGATGTAGAAATAGCGTAATGATGTAGAAATAGCGTAATGATGTAGAAATAGTGTAATAGATTAGAAAGAGCGTAATGATGTAAAATAGTGTAATGATGTAGAAATAGCGTAATGATGTAGAAATAGCGTAAGATGTATAAATAGCGTAATGATGTAAAATAGCGTAATGATGTAGAAATAGGTATGAGTAGAATATGTAATGTAAAGAGCGTAATGATGTAGAAATAGCGTAATGATGTAGAAATAGCGTAATGGTGTAGAAATAGCGTAATGATGTAGAAATAGCGTAATGACGTAGAAATAGCGTAATGTGTAGAAATAGCGCATATGTTGTAGAAATAGCGTAATGATGTAGAAATAGCGAATGATGTAGAAATAGTGTATGATGTAGAAATAGCGTAATATGTATAAATAGTGTAATGATGTATAAATAGCGTAATGATGTAGAAATAGGTAATGATGTAAAATAGCGTAATGATTAAAATAGTGTAATAGTAGAAATAGCGTAATGATGTAAATATGTAATGATGTAAAATAGGTAATGATGTAGAAATAGCGTAATGATGTAGAAATAGCGTAATGATTAGAAATAGGTAATGATGTGTAAAAGTAATGATGTAGAAATAGGTAATGATGTATAAATAGTGTAATGATGTAGAAATAGCGTAATGATGTATAAATAGCGTAATGACGTATAAATAGCGTAATGAGTAGAAATAGCGTAATGATGTAGAAATAGCGTAATGATGTAGAAATAGCGTAATGATGTAGAAATAGCGTAATGATGTAAAATAGTGTAATGATGTAGAAATAGCAATGAGTAGAAATAGCGTAATGAGTAGAAATAGGTAATGATGTAGAAATAGCTAATGATGTAGAAATAGTGTAATGATGTATAAATAGCGTAATGATGTAGAAATAGCGTAATGATGTATAAATAGCGTAATGATGTAAAATAGGTAATGATGTAGAAATAGCTAATGAGTAGAAATAGCGTAATGATGTAGAAATAGCGTAATGATGTAGAAATAGCGTAATGATGTATAAATAGCGTAATGATGTATAAATAGCTAATGATGTAGAAATAGCGTAATGATGTAAAATAGCGTAATGATGTAGAAATAGCGTAATGAGTAGAAATAGTGTAATGATGTAGAAATAGCGTAATGATTAAAATAGGTAATGATGTAGAAATAGCGTAATGATGTAGAAATAGCGTAATGATGTAGAAATAGTGTAATGATGTAGAAATAGCTAATGATGTAGAAATAGCGTAATGATGTAGAAATAGCGTAATGATGTATAAATAGTGTAATGATGTAGAAATAGGTAAATGTAGAAATAGCTTAATGTGAAAATAGCTAATGATGTAGAAATAGCGTAATGATGTAAAAATAGCGTAATGATGTAGAAATAGTTAATGATGTAGAAATAGCGTAATGATGTAGAAATAGTGTAATGATGTAGAAATAGCGTAATGATGTAGAAATAGCGTAATGATGTAGAAATAGGTAATGATGTAGAAATAGGTAATGATGTAGAAATAGTGTAATGATGTAGAAATAGCTGGTAAGAATGTAGAAATAGCGTAATGATGTAGAAATAGCGTAAATGATGTAGAAATAGGTATGATGTAGAAATAGCGTAATGATGTAGAAATAGCGTAATGAGTAGAAATAGCGTAATGAGTAGAAATAGCGAATGTGTAAAATAGCGAATGTTAGAAATAGCGTAATGAGTAGAAATAGCGTAATGTGTAGAAATAGCGAATGTGTAGAAATAGCGTAATGATGTAGAAAAGCGTATGAGTAGAAATAGGTAATGATGTAGAAATAGCGTAATGGTAGAAATAGCGTAATGAGTAGAAATAGCGAATGATGTAGAATAGGTAATGATGTAGAAATAGCGTAATGATTAGAAATAGCGTAATGATGTAGAAATAGGTAATGATGTAGAAATAGCGTAATGAGTGAAATAGCGTATGAGTAAAATAGCGTAATGAGTAGAAATAGCGTAATGATGTAGAATAGCGTATGAGTAGAAATAGCGTAATGATAGAATAGCGAATGGTAGAAATAGGTAATGATGAGAAAAGCGTAAGATGTAGAAATAGCGTATGATGTAAAATAGCGTAATGATGTAGAATAGGTAATGAGTAGAATAGGTATGATGTAGAAATAGGTATGTAGAAATAGCGTAATGAGTAGAAATAGCGTAATGATGTAGAAATAGGTAATGATGTAGAAATAGCGTAATGATGTAGAAATAGCTAATGATGTAGAAATAGCGTAATATAAATATATATGAGAAATGCTATGACGAAAACAATGTGTAAAATAGTAATGATGTAGAAATAGTGTAATATGAGGAAATAGCGTATAAATAGCAATGTGTAGAATAGCGTAATGAGTAGAATAGCGTATGATGTAGAAATAGCGAATGAGTAGAAATAGCGTAATGATGTAGAAATAGCGTAATGATGTAGAAATAGGTAATGATGTAGAAATAGCGTAATGATGTAGAATAGCTATGATGTAGAAATAGCGTAATGATGTAGAATAGAATAGGTAATGAGTAGAAAGTAATAGCGTAATGAGTAGAAATAGCGTAATGACGTAGAAATAGTAATGATGTAAAATAGCGCAATGTTGTAGAAATAGCGTAATGATGTAGAAAAGGCGTAATGATGTAGAATAGCGTAATGTGTAGAAATAGCGCAATGTTGTAGAAATAGCGTAATGACGTAGAAATAGCGCAATGATGTAGAAATAGGTAATGATGTAGAAATAGCGTAATGACGTAGAAATAGCGTAATGATGTAGAAATAGGTAATGATGTAGAAATAGGTAATGATGTAGAAATAGCGTAATGATGTAGAAATAGCGTAATGATGTAGAAATAGCGTAATGATGTAGAAATAGCGTAATGACGTAGAAATAGCGTAATGACGTAGAAATAGCGCAATGATGTAGAAATAGCGCAATGACGTAGAAATAGCGTAATGATGTAGAAATAGCGTAATGTAGAAATAGCGTAATGATGTAGAAATAGCGTAATGACGTAGAAGTAGCGTAATGATGTAGAAATAGCGTAATGATGTAGAAATAGCGTAATGACGTAGAAGTAGCGTAATGACGTAGAAATAGAGTAATGATGTAGAAATAGCGTAATGTAGAAATAGCGTAATGTAGAAATAGCGTAATGACGTAGAAGTAGCGTAATGACGTAGAAATAGCGTAATGATGTAGAAATAGCGTAATGATGTAGAAATAGCGTAATAAAATAAATACATTTCTTTGAGTGCACAGCTTTTCTGACGCGGACAAAACAAACCACAAAATTGTGTGTCTATTTTCAGACATTAGGGCCGGATTTACATAGAGTTGTGCTACAGCTTTAATGTTGCTGCTCGCACTGGAATTTCAGTCAATTCGAATCAAAATTGTCATGATAAATTTCTAAAGTTTCAGAGTGAGAGTGATGAAGATGAAGAGCGTCACATCTATAAACATACACATAATATATACAACACAACAGTTATATTTCCAATATCACTACCCCTCTCACACACACACACACACACACACACACACACACACACACACACACACATACACACTGGGGTTTTAGTGTGTCCTGTGAACAGAAATCAATAAAGCGACTGGTGGGGAATTGAAAGAACTGACCCGAGGGGAAAATCTAATTATAAAATAATTTGTGGAACAGATTCCAGCTTTGAAAACCTGCGCTCACAAATTGTATTTGTTCCAATTGTGTCACCATATGCTCTCAGAAAGACTGCGGCTACGAGCGGACGGACCCATTTCTGCGGACATTTTCCTCTCGGGGAAACCTGGAGCCCAAAGCCTGGAAAGAGTCTCATCGCTCTCACTAACGAGCGAATCCCACATCTTTAACGAACAGCTTAGAGTTCGACACGTTTCTCAGACACACACACATCATCGATGTTCCTCAGTCCTCACAAAGATCCCATTCAACAGCCATCAAGATCAGTCATGAGGAGACTGACAGCTCCAAGTGAATTTGTGTCTTGTTTAAAATAATCACTGTCTTTTCTAATTAGCAGCTCTTTGTTCATCACTGTGTGTGTGTGTGTGTGTGTGTGTGTGTGTGTGTGTGTGTGTGTGTGTGTGTGTGTGTGTGTGTTGTGTTGTGTGTGTGTGTGTGTGTGTGTGTGTGTGTGTTGTGTGTGTGTGTGTGTGTGTGTGTGTGTGTGTGTGTGTGTGTGTGTGTGTGTGTGTGTGAGATCGTGGTTTCATGGTTTCCACATGCTAAAGACGCTCTAGGTCAAAGGTCAAACATCAGCTCAGACATCACATGCAATTCAAGCAGTCAGGGTACGCTTACACGACAACGATATGCTTAAAACAAAGACATTTTTCTATTGAGTTTGTATTGAGTCAAAATGATTCCCATTAACATGGATCCGCAAAAATGACTAAAACGCTGTATTCTCCATGCCAGTAGATGCCGATGGACCACTATAGACTAAACATGTAATAAATGACACATGACGCCATCGTCTCCAGAGATTTGCGTTTTTGTTGTTTACACAGAGACTGTTCTCAAAAACGTGCACTTTGAAACCCGTTTTCAAAACTTTGCATTTTCAGGCACCCAAAACGCTGTTGTCGTGTAAACTAACAGCCAAAACGCATACAAAGGTTTACGTTTTTAGCTGAAAACGGTGTTGTGTAAACAGCCCATCATACACAGGAGCCACGGCTGATAGATAATCATTTTGAGAGGTGTGTGATTCACTCTCACTCTATTCATCCAATCCATCTGCACATTATTCTGATGAAGATGATGAGATTCACATGGCTTTCTGCAGATATTCTTCACGTCAGATTGTTCTGATATCATCTATTAGCTGGTCAGTGCCGTTCTCTCAAACACAGCAGATCCTGCACTCAGTGAATATCATAAAGAACGACACTGTCATCTCCTGTACATCATAATAATGCTCATATTATGAGATTATAAGATCCTCTATTATATGTGCTACACAAGGGTTTTTTCTTCTGTAAAAGCAAAAAAGTGTTGTTCACTCAGGTGTTTCATTAACATCAGCGTTCTGAACATCGCTCACGCATGCTGAGCTGGTCAAAGAACATGCAAAGCACATTTATTTTAATAGATGTGAAATCTGCACAGATATGAAGACCTGTGCATTTGCTGCGGTAAAACACATGTGTGAGCTGAAAATCTATGTTTCTGCTGAAAGAGTCAGAACAATCACAGAAAGCCCCATTAGAAAATCTACAAGAGAGCAAAAGTGTTGCAGCACCTTCCGCACATCTGAGGTCTTTTCCAGTGACTGTATGAGATTGAGATCTGTCTGTTCACATTGAGGTTGATTGCATAAATATATATAATACACGGACACTCACCATCCACACTGACCCTCACCATCCACACTGACCCTCACCATCCACACTGACCCTCACCATCCACACTGACCCTCACCATCCTCACTGACCCTCACCATCCTCACGGACCCTCACATCCCCGATCACCATCCACACTGATACCCTCACACATCCACACTGACCCTCACCATCCAACACTACCACACACTCCATCCACCTGACCCTCACCATCCACACTGACCCCTCCCGACTCCATCCACACTGACCCTCACCATCCACACTGACCCTCACCATTCACACTGACCCTCACCATCCACACGACCCTCCAACCCATCACACTGACCCTCACCATCCACACTGACCCTCACCATCCCACACGACCCTCACCATCCACACTGACCCTCACCATCCACACTGACCCTCACCATCCACACTGACCCTCACCATCCTCACTGACCCTCACCATCCACACTGACCCTCACCATCCACACTGACCCTCACCATCCACACTGACCCTCACCATCCACACTGACCCTCACCATCCACACTGACCCTCACCATCCACACTGACCCTCACCATTCCACACTGACCCTCACCATCCTCACTGACCCTCACCATCCTCACTGACCCTCACCATCCACACTGACCTCCTCACCATCCTCACTGACCCTCACCATCCACACTGACCCTCACCATTCACACTGACCCTCACCATCCTCACTGACCCTCACCATCCTCACTGACCCTCACCATCCTCACTGACCCTCACCATCCACACTGACCCTCACCATCCTCACTGACCCTCTACCATCCACACTGACCCTCACCATCCTCACTGACCCTCACCATCCACACTGACCCTCACCATCCTCACTGACCCTCACCATCCACACTGACCCTCACCATCCTCACTGACCCTCACCATCCACACTGACCCTCACCATCCTCACTGACCCTCACCATCCACACTGACCTCCATCCACTGACCCTCCATCCACACTG
>CM070839.1:315000-360000 GCA_036326025.1 Chrosomus eos
CTCGTCCTCAAACACTGATTCTGCTTTATAACCGACATCTCGTCCTCAAACAAAGATTCTGCTTTATAACCGACATCTCGTCCTCAAACACAGATTCTGCTTTATAACCAACATCTCGTCCTCAAACACTGATTCTGCTTTATAACCAACATCTCGTCCTCAAACACTGATTCTGCTTTATAACCGACATCTCGTCCTCAAACACAGATTCTGCTTTATAACCGACATCTCGTCCTCAAACACAGATTCTGCTTTATAACCAACATCTCGTCCTCAAACACTGATTCTGCTTTATAACCAACATCTCGTCCTCAAACACTGATTCTGCTTTATAACCAACATCTCGTCCTCAAACACTGATTCTGCTTTATAACCAACATCTCGTCCTCAAACACTGATTCTGCTTTATAATAATAATAATAATAATAATACATTTTATTTAAAGGCGCCTTTCATGGCACTCAAGGACACCTTACAAATTTCATAAAAAAGACATTAGACAATCAAACCAGTACAGCAAAAAAACATTAAATCACATAAAAGAGTTGGACACAAAAATTTATAATCGACATCTCATCCTCAAACACTGATTCTGCATGTTAGCAGAACAGGCCGGCGTCTCGATTACACACATACTCTCACTATCACTCACACAATCACACACAAACACACACACACACACACACACACACACACACACACACACACACACACACACACAACACACACACACACACACACACACACACACACACACACACACACACACACACACACACACCACACACACACACACACACACACACACACACACTTTATTTGCTGACTTTCTATCAGAATTAGTATTGACTGCAGGTAAAGTACTAATTGTTGGTGATTTTAATATACAGTACATGTAGATAATGAAAAAGATGCATTGGGATTGGCATTTAAAGACATTATAAACTCAATTGGAGTGAGACAACACGTGTCAGAATCTACTCATTGTCGTAATCATACTCTAGATCTAATACTATCTCATTGAATAGATGTTGATGCCGTTGAAATTCTACAGCAGAGCGATCAATAATCTTCCTAATCAGTTATATCATCTCAGCATCCCGGATAGCTTAGAAGAACTTGATATTGTAACAGAAACTTTTAACTCTCTCTTTTCCAGCACTTCAGACACAGTTGCTCCGCTGCGCTTAAAGAAGATTAAAGAAAATAGTCCAACGCCGTGGTACAATGAGCACACCCGGGCCCTTAAGAGAGCAGGCAGAAAAATGGAGCGCAACTGGAAGAAAACTAAACTAGAGGTATTTCGGATTGCATGGAAGGAGAGCTCGATTGCTTACAGAGAGGCTTTAAAGCTGCTAGATCTGATTATTTTTCAAACCTATTAGAAGAAAATAAACATAATCCTAGGTATTTATTTGAACAAGTGAATAAACTAACGAAAAAGAAAGCTTCAAGCTCAGAAGTTTCCAAGAAACACAGCAGTAATGACTTTATGAACTGCTTCACTTATAAGATCGATAATCTCAGGAACAAAATTATAACTATGCAAACGTCTACTACAGTAGCGCATCAGGGAGTGCAGTGTAGTCTTCATGACGAAAAATTTTATTCATTTGTTGCTATAGGAGAGGAAGAATTTTGCAAACTTGTTAAATCATCTAAATCAACAACATGTATGTTAGACCCTATACCGACTAAGCTACTGAAAGAGATGCTTCCAGAGGTCATAGATCCTCTTCTAAATATCATTAATTCATCTTTGTCATTAGGATACGTACCAAAAACCTTTAAGCTGGCTATGATTAAACCGCTTGTTAAAAAACTGCAACTTGATCCTACAGAATTAGTCAATTACAGGCCGATCTCGAATCTGCCTTTTCTGTCAAAGATACTAGAAAAAGCAGTATCCTCACAACTGTGTTCCTTTCTAGAAAGAAATAATATCTGCGAGGATTTTCAGTCCGGATTTAGACCGTACCATAGTACTGAGACTGCTCTCATTAAAGTCACAAATTATTTGCTCCTATCATCCGATCGTGGTTGTATCTCTCTATTAGTGTTACTTGATCTTAGTGCTGCATTTGATACTATCGACCACAACATTCTTTTAAATAGACTAGAAAACTATGTTGGCATTAGTGGAATTGCACTAGCATGTTTTAAATCATACTTATCTGACCGTTTTCAGTTTGTAGCAGTAAATGAAGAGATGTCTTATCGATCACAAGTTCAGTATGGCGTACCACAAGGCTCAGTACTAGGAGCGCTGCTGTTCACTCTGTACATGCTACCATTAGGAGATATAATTAGGAAATATGGAATTAGCTTTCACTGTTATGCTGATGATACTCAGCTGTATATTTCTTCAAAACCTAACCAAACTTATTAATACACAAAATTAACGGAATCCATAGCTGATATAAAAAATTGGATGACTAGTAATTTCCTACTACTAAATTCTGAAAAAACAGAGATTCTAATTATTGGACAAAAAACTTCCTCACCTAATAACCTAGAATACTGTCTAACACTTGATGGCTGCTCTGTTAAGTCTTCGTCGTCAGTTAGGAACCTGGGTGTGCTCTTTGATACCAATCTTTCATTTGAAAGTCACGTGTCTAGTATCTGTAAAACAGCATTTTTCCATCTTAAAAATATATCTAAATTACGTCATATGCTCTCACGGACAAATGCGGAACAATTGGTTCATGCGTTCATGACCTCAAGGCTAGATTATTGTAATGCTCTACTGGGTGGTTGCCCTGCACGCTTAATAAACAAACTACAGCTGGTCCAAAACGCAGCCGCTAGAGTTCTTACCAGAACCAGGAAGTATGACCATATTAGCCGGTTCTGTCAACACTGCATTGGCTGCCTATTAAACATCGTATAAATTTTAAAATATTGCTGATTACTTACAAAGCACTAAATGGTTTAGCTCCCCAGTACTTGAGCGTGCTCTTAACGCATTATAGTCCTGCACGTCTATTGCGATCTCAAAATTCTGGCCAGTTGATAATACCTATATATATGTATGGTGTGTGTGTGTGTGTGTGTGTGTGTGTGTGTGTGTGTGTGTGTGTGTGTGTGTGTGTGTGTGTGTGTGTGTGTGTGTGTGTGTGTGTGTGTGTGTGTGTGTGTGTGTGTGTGTGTGTTTAAATACATTTGTTTAGCTGGCCACTGTAGGTGTCAGTTTGTTTATTGTAAAACTAAATCATGTCCTCATAAACCACGAGTCTGTCTGTTTACAACACACGCAAAAGCTTCGCGCGCTCCCGCCCACACGGCACGCCTCCACCCGCTCGGGTTTTTCCGGAAAGACTCGGTACAGCCTATCTGTCTTTTATAAATATAATAAAACTAAAGACTTTTTGGAGATATGAAGGATGCATTACTACTCTATAGGTACTCAAGATTAACATGAGATTGAGTGAAACTGAGTGTTTCACCCCCCCTTTAAATGTATGTTTATCTCTGTAAAGCTGCTTTGAAACAATCTACGTTGTTAAAAGCGCTATATAAATGAGGATGACACACAACCACACACACACACACACACACACACACAACACACACACACACACACACACACACACAAGTCTCTCTGGCTCAGGAAAGACAGAAGAATATCAGATTGTTTATATCAGCCTCCTCAGCTTGTCTTCACATCTTTCTATTCTTTAAGTTCCTATTATATTCAGCCAAATTATGTTGTGCTCACACTGCACAAACAGGAGAGAGAGAGAGAGAGAGAGAGAGAGAGAGAGAGAGAGAGAGAGAGAGAGAGAGAGGAGAGAGAGAGAGTAAGTGTCAAGAGGGTTCCACCGTGTCTTTCTCTCTCTCTCCTCTCTCTCTCTCTCCTCTCTCTCTCTCTCTCTCTCTCTCTCTCCTCTCTCTCTCTCTCTCTCTCTCTCTCTCTCTCTCTCTCTCTCTCTCTCTCTCTCCTCTCTCTCTCTCTCTCTCTCGCTCTGCTGGATCTGAGGTGAAAAATTGATGTGCCAGCTGCCTTTGCCAGTCATTAACATTTCTATTTGAGAGAAACTGTAGCGAGAGCCTCCATTTCTACCTTCAGTTCACCCACGCAAACCTCAGCTGCTGCACCCTGAATTATTCTGTTTCGCATTATCCACTAGCGCATCTCAGCCACGCTGCAGAGGTGAGAGAGAGAAGAGAGAGAGAGCGAGAGAGAGGAGAGAGAGAGAGAGAGAGAGAGAGAGAGAGAGAGAGAGAGAGAGAGAGAGAGAGAGAGAGAGAGAGACCTGTGAGCGTTTGCTCTGCAGATGCTGATTCTCTGTTTTTATTCTTATTCAGATGAATCTGAGGATCGTTACAGTCACGCTGTCAAATGAACGTTTGACTGAAGGTCAAAATGCCCATAAACTCCTCACAAACACTCAAATCTGACAATAATACTATGAATAATAGATATACACTGAATGCACTGCAAAAGTGATGTTCTCTCAGTATTTTTTTAATAAAAGAGCTTTTAATAAAAGTTTGCTGTCTATGCAGTAGAAAGGCTTATTAATATTATTTTATGCTATATGACTAAGGAAAAAGGCTGAGGCGTTCCCTTTTGCCAGTAAGGCAGGGAAACTTTAGCACCCATAATGCACTTGGCTCGATCCGGTTGTCCTACGATTTATAGTTTCACTAAAGCCCTGTAGCTGTCAAAAGTTCAACAGATTGACAGACTTTTGCTGAAAAATAAATGGGATAATCATGTGTGCAGGTAACGTGGAGAAAGAGTTCATATCTACCAATACTCAGTGTTTGGAATAACGGCGTTTAAAATAACGGGGTAATCTAACTAATTAGTTTTCCCGTCGTTACAACGCCGTTAACCTTACTGGATGTTAAATGTGGTGCGTTACCACGGGCGTCAGTTTGGTTTAAAATGTGCTGGGGACAGAGACTCATTCGGAAGTGCATTTTCAGAAGTGCGGGGTACAAAATTGTCAAACGCATGCGAGACAGAACATACTGTGCTCTAAACCGTGTAGCGCGCGCACGGGAGAGAGCGAGAGACCTTGCGTGTGTGCGCATGTAAGACAGAGAGCATCCTGATCGGCCTGTTTCAGTAAGTCAACCAGTCAACCCGCCTAATATCTCTAAAAAGAAGATATTATTATTGTGAGTGCGCATCGCAAGAATTCCAGTCAACTCGCTCCGTGTCCAATAAAAAACAATTCACATGCACCGTTTTCTTCATGTAAATTATTCATTTTAATCCAAACTCGTTAGTAAATCAAACAAAGAAAAGAAAAGAAACAAACACAAAATATAATCTTAAATCCTAAATATCACGGATGCGGTAAAGAAAACTGTGCGACTCCACTCTATTTCCTAAAAAGGACGCACTTACAGGACCTCACTTACAGTTGAAATTCTTAAAGGGCCCAGTGCACAATTTTTACATAACATATTTCAATGTAAATATAGAGAATATTTATCTAATTAGTACACACAAAGAAAGAAAGTTACAATCAAAACACAAATATGCTAATACTGAAATGCAACACATAATATGCAATAATTGTCACTGAACAAAAGCAAAATTAGGCTCCTACAATTATGCCTTGTGCATTTTGAGTTGATTTTATATATTTTAATTTAATAATTTAAAAGTGTTAATAACCAAAAAGACAAAACTTATGTTTATTTGACTTTTTTATTTTTTTGCTTATCCGAAAAATGATCCGATCCGTGACTTTGATCCGAAAAACAATCCGAACCGTGAGTTTTTTGATCCGTTGCACCCCTAGTTCAAAACCAAAAAAAATTAACGCTAAATCTCTTATTTAATAGCGAACTAAATGAATGCTCTGCTAGTTAAATGGAGATATTTTATTTGTTTGTTTTTAAAAGTGGTGGGTACAAAATGACTCATGACAAAATCGACGCCTATGTGCGTTTATTGATTGAATAAACAGTGTAATCCGAACCCACCCCTGGCTCACACAGCTAGTGCGGAGGTGGATTAATAAGTGCAGTTAAGTGCAGGATAAACCTCTTGCTGTCTGTCGACGTGCAATATAGAAAGTTATGTACAAACACCTGTCTGTTCTACTCATTTCAACTGACTTGTGAAAACTGCTAAAAAAAAATCCAAATTCTTTGACATATAGCAACTTTTTTTTTTTAACAGTAACGCAAATAGTTACTTTCCCTGATAACGAGTTACTTTTATTATAGAGTAATTGAGTTACTAACTCAGTTACTTTTTGGAACAAGTAGTGAGTAACTATAACTAATTACTTTTTTAAAGTAACGTTCCCAACACTGCCAATACTAATGACGTTGAAACAATTCAAAAGCTGGTTAAAAATCAGTGAAGTTACAAACTTCACATACATTTATTGGAGATGCAAAATGACGTAAGATAAGAAGTCTTGTTTTCTGAGAAGCTGATAAACAAAACGAAGCTGAAAACAAAAACAAATATCTGCCAATTGGTCAGATAAACTTAATTCAAAGGGAAAACAAGATTCTTTTTTCGGACCCCACTGGCAGATATTTTGTTCTTAATTTTGATCATTTTGCATCTCCAGTAAATGTATCTTGATTTAAGAATATTTCGATATTTGTGCTGGTAAACAAGTCAACAGTTCTGTCTACAGTGCTTGATCAATACTCTTTCCACAGACTGACGCTTCTCCTTTACACTGTATATCACTCAAATAATATTAAATAATCTTCAAAACTATTTTATACTTTAAATAAATCAGATGTTTCACACAATAATAAATCACTGTCATCTGACGGAGAGAAAAACAGAGTGAAAATAAAAGAGAAGGTTTCTGAATCGTGACTGTGGGTGTGAATCATAAGCCTCCACAATCCATCAGTGCTCTTACCTCACGCACAATCATCAATAACACACAGTCGATTGAAGTGTCTCCCACACGTCAGACCCTGTGGACGTTTCTCCAGGAATACGCTGGGAAACTCCACTGCAGTAGATACACTTATAGCAGCTGAAGCCCATTTACATCACTGCCTCTGCACAAAACCCCAAACACGAGCAGTGGGGCTCTAACGCAGTCTGAGAGTCCACTGGAAACAGCTTTATTGAGGTTGAGTGATGCGAGCCGCTGGACGCGAATTTATTCTCCTGCTGCGCTTTAGAGCCGGTGACCAGTGCTAATGAGCAGGAGTGCACTAACCCTCCCGATACTGTCCGTTACCCTCGGCCCTCCTGAGAATCAAACAGCAAAACACATTTATAGAGGACGAAGAAAAGAGCGGCTCTCAGCGCTGAGAACACGGACACACAGCAGAAGAACTCGGACACTTGAAGAACCGGATGGCCTATTTTCCCTGTTGCACAGCGCTTTCCTCTCCGCCTGAGTCAACTTGTAGCTCCTTATAGCTTTGTTTTCAAACTTTTTTCTCTATCTTTCCTGCCGTTTATGTTTCTTAATATAATTTAATCATCACAATTTACCTGATATTATCTGGGTGACCATATGTGACCATATTGTAGTCTTTAGAAAAGGGGAGGGGGGGGTTGGGGGGTACATTCACAAATGCATTCACAACCTTGCAACTATTGAACTTTAATACATAAAGTAATACATCATTTCCATTCAACTTTTGGCCCACAACAATAACAATAGAATAATGACAAACAAATAAAAAAATAGTTTCTCTTTTTACACCTTTTTACACAACACTGTTTCTTTTAATGGCCATTGGTTAAAATATAATAAAAAATCAGTTGCCAGAGAAAAAAAATTCAGTCCTGATGTTCTCTTACACTTTCCTTTAGTGTGCTTCTAGGTCGCTAGCACAATCGTCTGTGAATTTACATTTGGGCTTTTTTTTTTACGCTGTTCAGGAGTCATGTGCCACAGTTGCCAAGCAAGCGGTGGTGCTGAGGGTAATGACTGAGATGCAGTTTGACCAATGTTTGTGTTACGTATAGGGCTGGGTTTCGATTCAAATTTCAAGAATCGATTCGATTCCGATTCTCCAGATCTTAAATCGATTATCATTAATCGATTCGATTCGATTCGATCTGATCCGATCTTCGAGATTTAGATAAGTGTTTTTGAAAAAAGCAATTTTTTCCAGCTGTTACCTGAATTACAGGACTGTAGTTATGCAACATATTGATACTATTATTATAGACATTCAACTGCAAATTAATGGAGTGTAGTGAATTAATTTCTTCTAAAGTGTAGAAACTCAGAAGAGCGAAGACCAGGAGACTCGGGTGTATCTTTTAAAGCAGGATTCTTTATTTGCTGTAGTCTGCTTCGTCCAAGCGTCGTACCCAAGTCTAATCTAAAGTAAAATGCAGACTGTTCATATACCTTACAAGGGGGAGGAGTTAATTCTATCAAGTGAAAACAGGTTAGGCAGGTTATCTGGCTTGACCCAATCAGCATAACACTCTATTGCATTGCTAATCCAATTAGCATAACTATTCAACGTCTGGGCCAGGGGCTCCGACGGCCATTTGCCGAACAAAGGTGAGAGTCTCAGTGATCTGACTCATTTAACTTACAATAGAGAGAAATAGAATTTGCCACATTCTCTTGTTTCACCGCTAATATCATTTACATTCCACCCTTAAATGCTACATTCAATGTTCCTAATATTTCTCAGTTTATGTACTATTGTATTGGAACCTAAATTCAATATTTTAATAAATTTGTATTTCATCAATCCCCTCTTTGGGAGTTCTAAATAACTCCCACATAATATACAAATTTAAACACTTAAAAGTTCATTCTTGTAACTCGCGTAAGTTACAGGCACATAGCTTGCTCTGTGTTGATGTTTCTGCAATTGAATGTTGACACAGTAACAAAACATGCAATTAGAGTCCGTGAGTCTTTTCTGGTTGGAAATGTGATTTTCTTGAGATCAATCAAGTTTCCGAACCATGAAGAATTATCATCAGTCATCTTGGTGTAATTATGCTGAAAAGATCAAGAATGTCTTGTTGGATCATCATGCTGTGCACAAGTGAGTTCTGGAATGCAGTCATCTTCGGATGTGACCTGCAAACGTTCTTTCCAACAAACAAGGCATTTTTTTTACATATTCATCAGCTCTAAGAATATGTCGTTTGTGGAGTCTGGACTTTGTGCGATCTTTATGATGTGTAGTAGTAGGACAATCTTGATCATGACGATGGATGACTGAAGGTTTCGTCATCTCTGCGTTGTGTTTTTTTTCTTTTCTTTATCCTTTTGTGATAGTTGGCTCGGAAGTCGTCTAGTTGTTTCTTGAGGTTATGTCTTCATACGCAGACGAGGAGGTCGGTGCATATGGGTCTCAGGTCAGCAAGTGGTATCTGTACAGAGGAAGAGAGAAAACAAAAAGACAGGAGCAGTAATTTGTTCAAACACTAGTGTTGTAAACTTTTCAGAGTCTGCTGTTGTTGTTCTGCTTTGTTGTGCCATCTTTCCCTATTCTCTTAACTATTTTGACACCTAAATAGAACCAGTGAGGTGAGGAATGGACTAATGGATGGGGGAGGATTATGAGGGAGTCTTCACCGAAGGGTTGGCCCCCGATGCCTGTTGCAATCGGTTCTTCCTTCAGCCCCTCACTGTTCCTGTGTCCTGTCATTTCCCTGTGGGAGGGGGAGCAACTTTTACAGTGTGACACAATCTGTCCAGGTTTATCCTGACACAATACTGCAACTGCTGTAATTAATATCACTTGAAGTACCACTTAGGCTCAAATGGCTTGCAACATTCTAGAGATTTATTTGACTACCTGTCCTGTGACGTGTGTAATCTTCATCTGAGTTATTTCTCCATCCTCTAACAACTTCAGTCATAGCAGACATCATACATGAGGATGAAACAATGTTTGGCATTATTGTGGACACTGCATGAGGGCATTTTACGTTTACAGTCTGACCTAACACTATTAATGATGAAAGGCCTGTGCTGTAAAATAACATTTAAGGCTGTGAGTTTATTTTAATTAGTGTCCCCCAAAGGAAAAACTGAGATAGTCACTTTCCTTTTGTTCTATTAAACAAAAATAAGTCTTTTATCTCTGTTGTAATTTAGTGGGGAAAGTAAGCACTCACAGCCTGAATGGTTAACAACTAAAACAGCTGCCCAGCAGGTTTGACGAGGGGAGGGGCTGCTTCAGAGCAGCCAGGAGATTCAGCAGAAGCTGAGTTACATTATTCATTTCTCTAACATTCTTTTTGTTTTTCCTACATTCTTTTCCAAAATATCCATGTTTACCACAATAATAACAACTGATGCCCTCTCTCTTGGGACGTTTGCGTTTCTGTTGCTTCTCTGGGTTGACCTTAAAGGAAGTTGCTGCAATTTTTACTCTCTCCTTGACATCAGAGTCTCTTTCCCAAGTAGCTAAACTTTCCAAATTGTCTTGCAAATTTCTAGTAGCCCATGTGATGTTTAAGAAAGGCAACGCCTTTCTGTGTTCTGGCAAAAGACAATGAGACCAGGTGCGAACCAAAGGGCCATTATCAGCTAACACCTTCTCTGGAGTGTCTGCAATTCCACTGTAAGCTGCAGCTGTCTGGCAAAATCTTTCTGTGTACTCACTAACAGTTTCATCATTCTTCTGTACACAATTAGTGATCTTTGACCAGTCTACTTTCGGTCCAACAATGCTTGTTAACACTCTCAGAACTCCCTCTCTCAAGTCATCTTTTCTGGCATTTTGAAACTCAGAATTGTTTACGGCATTTTCAAAATCATTGAATTCTGACTCAGTCAAGATCTGTGATTTTAGCTGTGTGACTTCAGCTAGAGACATATCGTAAAGCCGCATCTTTCTGGACAATTCTCTCCTAAACTCAGATATTTTCTTTGCACTGATGGCAAATTTTCAGCGATTCTCTCGATTTCTTTAGGACCTAAAGATAATTTGACTGTTTGTAACTGCAGTGTGGGGGTTGCAGATTGAACAGAGTCAATCCCTTTTGCCCTAGTCTGAGCCTTTTGTCTTGCTCCACACACTTCAAAAGCATTTACATCTTTATCTATAAAACCAGAATTTCTAGTGTTTTCTAGTCTACAGACAGACTGTAAATCAGGATAGCTTTCATTTGACTGTTGGTCTTCAGAGTCACATTTGGTTGAGGCCTAATTATGGCTCACCTTTGTCTTGAAACAGGACACTTGGGTCTGCAATTGTTTGTTCTGTTCATTTAACTTATCAATACACCTAGCTTGTTCTTGTGCAATGGATAAGCTATATTCTCTATGGCAACAAACTATGCCTTTCATGTTTTTCTTTCTGATACATGCACCTAACACCTTCTTGCATTCTTCAATAGACCACACTTTGTCTTGGTCAATATCAAATTTCTGTGTTAGTTCCAATCTAACTGACTCAGTCACTATGGAATTCATGTGCTCTCCTAGCAATGACTTGAACTCACTGTCTGTCCATAAAGGAGTAGCTAGTCCATTTTTCTCAGTTGATGGAACTAGCCTAGCATTCCTTCTAACCATTTTGTGATGTTCTTTGTTATCACACAATCAAACACTAAAACTTCTCTGATCAAAAAAGGGTACACTTGTTAACACAGATCAATTCTTGTCAACCTTCCAAATTACCAACATTTCACACTTAACTTTGGCTAAGTCTTCCCTGTTTGCACAGAGGGTATTTATATCAGTAGCATAAGATGCTAAATCTCCCTGTCTGAAACAGAGGGTATTCTTTCTTCCCTGTCTGCCTGAAACAGAGGATATCTATTTTTTTAACATGTAATGTTAAAACTTCCCTGCCTGAACAGAGGATCAAATTTTCATCTCTAAAAGGCAACTTTTAAAGGATAACTTAAGTTAACCAAACACTACAGCTGTCTGATAACTCTTTCTCTGGCGGAGCAGAGGCACAAAATTTGTACTGGTCTTTCAGCGGTTCTTTGAATAGAGTGAAACTCACCGAATCATTGTTTGTATGGAAAAGATTCCGTCTGGAACTTCAGTCAGAAAGGTGAATTCTTGTTGAGATTCAGTTGTTGAGTTTGAAGTTTCAAGATTCAGTCTGGAATTCAGTCAGAAGTTCATTCTTTGTTGAGATTCAGTTGTTGAGCTTGAAGTTTCAAGATTCAGTCTGGAATTCAGTCAGAAGTTCATTCTTTGTTGAGATTCTTTGTTGAGATTGAAGTTTCAAGATTCAGTCTGGAATTCAGTGAGAAGTTCCTTTGTTGAGATTCTTTGTTGAGCTTGAAGTTCTGGAACTCAGTCTTTGTTTCAAATCTGGATTCAGGTAAAGTTAATTCTATCCAGGTCACGGCACCATCTGTAGTGAATTAATTTCTTCTAAAGTGTAGAAACTCAGAAGAGCGAAGACCAGGAGACTCGGGTGTATCTTTTAAAGCAGGATTCTTTATTTGCTGTAGTCTGCTTCGTCCAAGCGTCGTACCCAAGTCTAATCTAAAGTAAAATGCAGACTGTTCATATACCTTACAAGGGGGAGGAGTTAATTCTATCAAGTGAAAACAGGTTAGGCAGGTTATCTGGCTTGACCCAATCAGCATAACACTCTATTGCATTGCTAATCCAATTAGCATAACTATTCAACGTCTGGGCCAGGGGCTCCGACGGCCATTTGCCGAACAAAGGTGAGAGTCTCAGTGATCTGACTCATTTAACTTACAATAGAGAGAAATAGAATTTGCCACATTCTCTTGTTTCACCGCTAATATCATTTACATTCCACCCTTAAATGCTACATTCAATGTTCCGAATATTTCTCAGTTTATGTACTATTGTATTGGAACCTAAATTCAATATTTTAATAAATTTGTATTTCATCAGGAGTATTGATGGTTGTAAAGAACAATCCCTCTTCCAGAGTGTTGATACAACTGCTTTCACAAACTTGCACTGGTAACACTGGTAACTGGTAACTTTACTGACAGTACTTATTGGCAGCTGGCCCTTTAAGACCAGCGCTTTCTGACAGAGACGCAGATCTCACCCGCGCCTCATTCTCTCTCGAGTCACAACTCTTTATGTCCATCATAAGACGCTCTTATGTTATGAAGATACTCGACAAACGACATTTTGGCATAATTGTGTGTGTTATTGTTCGTTCAAGCGCGAAATAGTACTGTATTCTGGTGCGCGGTCTGTGAATGCGCACGATAGCCTACTGGCGCACGTCTTTCTGTGAGTCACATTCAGGACATTCACAGGCAGCGCGAAAAATGTGTTCATTTCAAATCGGTAAAATTAAATCTGTAAAATAGACGTAATGAGTGGCACATAACATGAAGTATGGCATTTTATTTTGTTTGGAATTTAACTTGTCCAGTGGGACAACTAATTTTCTCTTCCACTTTGTCCTACAAAAAAATCCACTTGTCCCGGACAAGCCTAGTTAATGTTGAGCCCTGTTAGTAGTATTTCCACAATACTTCACCTCCATTTGGCAGGCTTTGCAAATTGCTTTGCTTTTGTCAAGCTCGTTCTCTGCATTGCTTGTTCTGAACCCGAAATGGTGCCAGATCGCAGCTTTGAGCGTTTCTGGAGTTTTCAAAGCAACCGCTTGCTTATCGTTACTGACGTTCGTTGTTCAATGACGCGGCAAGTTAAAGTTTACGGGAAAATGTAGGCCTATTATTAAATCGATCCTCTGAGTTACGAATCGATCTTTAGAAATGAATATGAAAATCGATTCAGAATTGGTGAATCGATTTTTTCAACACAGCCCTAGTTACGTACATGACCGACCGACCAATGGTGGAGTGCGAGAAGGCGGGACCTAAAGCAATGCTAAAACGCACATCAACCCAATCACTTGTTCAACGTTCATGTAAACACTACTTTCAGATTCATCAATCGGAATGAATTCAGTCCGATTGAAACAAAAGTTGTACATGTAAACATAACGAATGATGAATGTAGAAAGCAAAAGCCGAATCCCGGAACTTTTGGGAGATCTATTTTTAGCATTTTTTAGGTCCAAAAAGAGGACATGTCTGGGAAAAAGAGGACATATGGTCACCCTAGTCTCTTGTAACTGTCATAATAACTAATGATCTTTTTCAACGGAAGGGAATCAATCAAAACTAACTTTATCTGGACAATAACTTTATTCTAGAGCTGCTGTAAAGCCTAAACAATCTCTGTTACTGTAATCTCCTGTTATCACTGTAAAGCTGCTTTGAAACAATCTATATTGTTAAAAGCGCTATATAAATGAAGGTGACGACATTGCTAGCTTTAATCTAAATCGCTCAACGTGCTAGCATTTCGCTAGCCTGTTAACCTGCCACCTGTGCATACCATCTTTTTTCTCTTGCGCGCTCATACGTTTTACAAGTCCATCAAACAACTGTGGTAAATAGGATCAGTCAACAAATACGGTGAGTAATGTCTTCTGTTATTGACACTTGCACTTCATGTCACATGTATAGCATAGCCTTCTCTGTCAGCGGTGAGGGCTACACATGTGATAAATGCAAGGAGACCGTCAAGCTGACGGAGAAGATTTCAGAACTAGAGACACGCATTTAACCCTCTGGGGTCGGCAAACACGCCAGTGCGTTTTGGCAGATTTTTTTCACATAGCAGTAAAATAGACTTAAACTACGCCATCATTTCTGGTCATACAGACTTAAGACATATGAGAAAATAAACTGTTAATTGTTTATTTTTTTATGTGTCCACTTACAATCGAAACGAAACTTTTTGCTTTTGTAAAATAAAGAAAATAAACAGGGTGTGCTTTCTGCCTCTCCGTCTCGTTGAACTTTTTTTCTTGAGCACGTCTCTAAACTTAAACAAAACTCAGTGAATACTATTCACCCAGGCCTGAAATGTATATCTTTATAATCATTTAAGTTTGTACTTTTAAATGATCTGATTTAAAACGAAAACAAATTTTCTCTGTTTAAGTAATTTGTTTAAAACTAACAAGATTTCCAGTTTCTCAAACGCTTGCTCATTATTTTTAATTTGACCACGCCCATGCCCGCAAAAGAGACTGATATGCAAATCTCCACGAAGGAACGCGAACGCGCTCATTACCTCAAAAACAAAGCACCAAACTTCATCAGTCCTCTGCTTTTCATCGAGTTTAAAAGACACGCAGTGAGCTTACATTGGATTTAGTTACATAAGAAGAAGAAGAACGCGATTTGAAGACAAGAAAGATGTAAGGTAAGAAATGTATAATGAATTATATTAGTTAGTGTTATTGTTGCATACACTTGACATTCCAGTTGAACTGTTGCTAGACTAAAATTTATGAAATCGACAGAAACATGTTGAAATATGAACTATAGCCTAGACAGGCAGGAAATGTATATGTCATACGACACGAGGATGTTTTTATGTTTAATAAAACACAGCTTTATGTTAGGCTAGTATCAGTGTTTACTCTAATATGGTGAATTTTATAATGTTTAGAAACATGTTTACTGTTAAATACTGTGTTTGTAACGAATGGAAACATTTGAAGTAAACGTATCCATATTTTTCTAGTGTACTGAAGTGTTCCTTTTTAACGATTTATAGGCCACATGCTAGGCTATAAAGGCCAAGATAACTTTATCAGGATGCATAGTATCCCGGATCCATGAAATAACTGGCCTTTAAAAATAAAAATCTGCCTGTCTCTATGGGAATTTAACATAGAAGTGTCCAGACGTATGCACCCTGTATTTTAAAGAAGAACATTTAATTATTTGCGATACACAGTGTTGGGAGTAACGCGTTACAAAAGTAATGCATTACAGTAACATATTACTTTTTGCTGTAACGCAGTAGTGTAAGGCATTACTAATCAATTTTCAGTAATATTTTACTCGGTACATGTTCAGTAAGGCTTGCGTTACAAGTTACAACAGACTTTTAGTTTTAATTGTAATAAAAAAAAAAAAATTAGGCTACACAGCAAGACCACGAGTGAAAAATGATTTAATGAGTGAAAAATGCAAGTAGGCTAAATTACCTGTTCGTGGTCAGTCAATAGCCGCGTGTGGTGTCCAAGTCTGTTAATAAAAACTATATGGCAGCGTCTGATATATTTGTATAGCGATTTATTTTTTACAGGAGTGCCGTGTGAGGTATGATTTCAGCCTCTGTGCTCGCGCTGGCCAGTGGAGAAGCGGCATGAAGAAGACTGATTCGCGAGATGAACGTATGCGCATTAGGCTATTCGTTCTGCGTTTTCTTTCTAAACAGTTAGGCTATGTTTATGTGGTATTTTCATGTTTTCATCACGCAATGTTTTTGATGCGGTGGTGACGCGTTCATTTAAGGGCAGCGCTGCTGATAAAGCACCTAAAATCTGTCACAAAGAACCGGCAAAAGCAATGATTATGAATTATGTCAAATATAGCAAGGAGACATGTTAATTGTTTTTTAATAAAGTCAAGACGAAGTTGACGATGCTGACTCGGGATCTTCGCAGTAGGCTAGTGCACCAGAGAGAAATGCACATTTCATTTCATAAGCAGAGAGCAGTCTGTTTTCTTTCGTTTTGAATTGTTCTGTTTTACACGTAGACATTTCAATATAGATATATTTTTCAGGTCCGTGAATAGGCTAACTTATACGCTGAGTTTCGGTTCATTTATGAGTGAATTGTCCTCCCTGTCCTGATTATTTATAATTGTCTGCTATATTTATCCTACTTCTTATTTATAAAATCCAGGCAATTGGTTGATGAAACTGAGATTAAAATTAAGATACAATTAATACAAAACGAAATTCACTTTAAAGAAAGGCTTTGTGTCTTCCGTGTAAGGTCTTTGTGAAAGTTTTAAAACATCTAGTGCCGCTTCAGCGCGGTCGCGTCCGTAACAGAGAACTGTCACGTCTGTAACATTGTTTTTTTCCTCATAAATGCGAACACGAAAAATAAAATAAAATGAATGTTTTATGTTCTGTGGAGAGCCAACCCTTCTTCATCCGATTTGCGCAGTGTAATTCACAAAATTACAACAACAAATATCGTTGCCTCCTAAAAGTTAAAGATTTTTTTTTTTTGTCACGCATGACTGTCTATTTCCCTAATATTAAAATTAAAACGCATGTGTAGACTGATATTTTTCTAATGTCTGGACTCCTTTCAGGGAGGAGCCTATGGATAAACAGATGTTTCAATATTTTGGTATTAATGCATTTTCTGAGAATTTATTTTTTAAGTTTTGACAGCAAATGTCATGTCCATAACGCTGGAATTCCCAAATTTTAAATAATTTATCTTCAACTTGTTTTGTTGTGTAGGTCTACCTATTTTATAATGTTAAGTTAACTTCAAATAATACTAATAGTAATTTAAAGATGTGGTAGCATTGGATCTGGACGGGATAGATAACTCTTGGAGTTGGAAGGAGTGTGTCGCGATTCTGCAGGTTCGTGGATCTGAGTGTCGCGATTTCGGTTTCATATCGCATATCGTTAAAGCCCTAGTCATTTTAGAATGTTAAGTTCTACTTCTGTATAGTTATTTTGGTGAAAGTAACTCAAAAGTAATACAGGAGTAATGTAACGCATTACAATTCTGAGACAGTAATATTGTAAGGTAATGAATTACTTTTAAATAACAGTAACATGTAATATATAATGTATTCCAGTTTGGAAGTAACTTGCACCACACTGGCGATACATTATTCAATATTCATTCACAAAGAATTCAGGGACATTATTCATGTCCCTAAAGGTTGGAGTTTTCCTCATTTTTTTAATTAAGGCATTAAGATTTTTTATTTCTCTTTTTAGTCAACTTTAGCATGGGTGTGTTCACTTATTCTAAGTGTGTTGGGGTGTGTGTGTGTGTGTGTGTGTGTGTGTGTGTGTGTGTGTGTGTGTGTGTGTGTGTGTGTGTGTGTGTGTGTGTGTGTGTGTGTGTGTGTGTGTGTGTGTATAATTAAAAAGCTATTTTAACCAGACAAATCTACAATGCATGCATCAAAGTCGTGCAGCCATATAGTTTCTCTTGATATCAGCATGTTCACAGGTGTTTATTTTATTTTTTTACAGGGACGAGATGCCACTGATGAGTCCTGCCTACTTCAACATTCACAGGAGACTGTACATGAACATGGTAAAATGAAAAATCAAACACCTTGGAAATGACAGGTATGTACTATGTTTCAGGAATGGGACAATGTTGTGTGACTGTTCAAGCCTCTGTCTTTAGATCAGTGTGTTTACTAATGTGTTTTTTTGTCCTTTGTTGTGTATCTTTGGATTATGTTGTGTTGTAAATAAATCCAAACAATCTAAAAGCCATTCTTTTTTTAAATCTCCCCATTCTTTGTGCAAGGCTCCTCATAATGATATGGCCTGAAAGCACCTAATAGGGCCATTATAAGAGGGTCTTTGTCTTTCTCAGGTGTGGAATGCCACACATATTAATGAGAGATCAGGCCTCCTCGCATAAAGCTGTCTCACACTAAACACGTCATACACATTCTAAAAGACTTTACTGACTTATCTGAATGAGTAGTCAGGATGATTCGCACATTGTTTTGGAGCAAATATTCCAGACTATAGCCCTATTCGCACGGGATTAGTACTATATGGGGACCTCTGGTCATTTGTAATAATTGCGGAGGTTGTCTGTGATCTTAATCCCGTGCGAATCGGCCATGTCTGTAATTTGTAAAGTAAAAATTCCCCCGCAAATGACCTACCATATTTCGCCGAACACCGAGGTCGTGAGGTAATATTAGTCCCGTGCGAATCGGCATCTCTGTGATTTGGCGAGATCGTATATAATTTTTTCAAGGTTTTTGTTTCATGCGCGCCTTTTTATCCATCTTTCGCGAAGAATGGAGGCTGCGTTGGAGTGTTTTGATAGTATATTGGGTGCTGGGTCACATCGCTATACAACTACTACACAATTTGCAGAAAGAGAAAGCGGAAAATTATCAGAAGAGCAAAAACAAAAAGAATGATTAGATGGAGATGAATGACATTTATAGCAGCATTCGGTAAGGAACATTCTTCTGTTTATGATATATCATACAGCTAGACCTATAATAACGGCAAGACATTTCCTGGTAAAGCCTATTGACGTCATATCTGGGAGATAAGTCAGTAAATTTGAGTAAAATCACAGGCTTCGGTTATCCCGTGCGAATGCGCCACACGAAATTCAGATGTGGGGGGGTAATTTCTAAATCACACATGGTCCCCAGATAATATTAATCCCGTGCGAATAGGGCTTAAGTGATACAATTTTCAAAAGAAATAATCAATAGTTGTTTTGTGGCCTTATTTCAGAAACTTTAATTTTTAGTTTTTTTAATAAGCATGCATAAATAATATTCTCTCAAAAATACAAACATGTATACATGTTGCTCACATATTATGGTAGCCCTGTTTGTGCTAAATAGAGTGTAATTACACCTGTGCCATTAATATGTTTATAAGCAACTGAAAAAAGCACAAATGTCAGGGCATGTCAAAACATCTCAAGGACCCCAAAAACACCTTAGACCCCAGAGGGTTAAACTTTAACTGAGGATAGTAAGAGTGCAAGGGCTTTAGATACTGCTTTGGATGCGATTAACTTAGTGAACTCTGTACATTGTTGTGTTCCGGCTGTAGAGCCGTGCAGCAGCGCAACTCGGTGCAGTCGTGGGACAAAACACCGCTCTTTCGTTCCCATTACCATAACAAATAGATTCTCCCCACTCAGTGATAGAGACACCAGCACCATAGTCACATGTTTACCGAGAGCCAGAGCGCCTGACATCAAAGCAAATGTAAAAGTGCTGGCTAATGCTAATCGTAAATTCTCTAAGATTATTATTCACGTCGGCACTAATGATGTTCGAATTCGCCAGTTGGAGGTCACTTAAAGAGGTGTGTGAACTCGCAAGTACAATGTCAGGCACTGTAATTTGCTCTAAGGGTAAATATTTAATTCATGTTCAACAAATAAAAAACAGATATAATACAAATGAACATATAATAAAGATGTGGTAGCTGAATATTCAACCCATTTCCTCAAAAGCACTTATTGTAAATGATATGATTACAGATCATAACTTAGATTTAATATGCATGTAGATTATGAGAGAGACATATTGGATTTGCCATTTACAGATATTCTAAACTCCATTGGAGTTAGGCAACACGTGTCAGGGCACACTCATTGTCATAATCATATTTTAGATCTAATAAGAACACGGACAAAAATTTCAGAACTGAATATCATGACATTTCTAACCCTAATCATATGAATGTACTTCAGCTAGTGACCTGTTTACCATTATATAATGTAATCATGTTTATGAATTATGACTTGTGTGTTATTTTGTTCTGTGATGGTCTAGTTATCTGGTGTGATCGCTCTACATGTATGTTGTGGCATTAGTTCTGGGCTTTATGAGGAAAGCATCTGGAGCATTAATCTCTATAAACATTATATATATATAATATATATATTATATATATATATATATATATATATATATAATATATATATATATATATATATAATATATATATATATATATATATATATATATATATATATATATATATATATATATATATATGTGGGTCTACATAATTAATCCCTCCAACTGACGTCTGTATGATATAGATAAAGCCTGTAAAACTAACCACACTAATCATACAAACATGCACTCTATCCATCACTCTATCACTCTATCTATCCATCCATCACTATATCTATCCATCCATCACTATATCACTCTATTTATCCATCCATCCATCACTCTATCACTCTATCCAATCCATCCATCCATCCATCATCACTCTATCTATCCATCCATCCATCATCTATCCATCACTCATATCCATCCATCTATCCATTCATCACTCTATCACTCTATCTATCCATCCATCCATCACTCTATCTATCCATCCATCCATCCCATCACTATATCACTCTATCTATCCATCCATCACTCTATCACTCTATCCATCCATCCATCACTCTATCTATCCATCCATCCATCACTATATCACTCTATCTATCCATCCATCCATCACTCTATCTATCCATCCATCCATCCATCACTATATCACTATCTATCCATCCCATCACTCTATCACTCTATCTATCCATCCATCCATCACTCTATCACTCTATCTATCCATCCATCCATCACTCTATCTATCCATCCATCCATCACTCTATCTATCACTCTATCCATCTATGCATCCATCACTCTATTACTCTATCTTATCCATCCATCCATCACTCTATCTATCCATCCATCCATCACTATATCACTCTATCTATCCATCCATCACTCTATCACTATCTATCCATCCATCACTCTATCACTCTATCTATCACTCTATCCATCTATCCATCCATCACTCTATCTATCCATCTATCCATCACTATCACTCTATCTATCCATCACTCTATCAATCAATCCATCCATCCATCCATCCATCCATCACTCTATCACTCTATCCATCAATCACTCTATCACTCTATCCATCACTCTATCACTCTATCTATCCATCCATCCATCCATCACTATCTATCCATCCATCCATCACTCTATCACTCTATCTATCACTCTATCCATCTATCCATCCATCACTCTATCACTCTATCTATCCATCTATCCATCACTCTATCTATCACTCTATTTATCCATCACTCTATCTTTCCATCCATCCATCCATTACTCTATCCATCAATCACTCTATCACTTTATCTATCACTTTATCTATCACTCTATCCATCTATCCATCCATCACTCTATCACTCTATCTATCCATCCATCACTCTATCACTCTATCTATCACTCTATCCATCCATCACTCTATCACTCTATCTATCCATCACTCTGTCACTCAATATATCTATCCATCCATTACTCTATCACTGTATATATCTATCCATCCATCACTCTAATCACTCTATCCATCACTCTAATCACTCTATCCATCACTCTATCTATCATTCTATCCATCCATCACTCTATCACTCTATCTATCCATCTATCCATCCATCACTCTATCACTCTATCCATCCAAACACTCTATCACTCTATCTATCACTCTATCCATCTATCCATCCATCACTCTATCACTCTATCCATCCATCACTCTTTCACTCTATCCATCTATCCATCCATCACTCGATCACTCTATCTATCCATCTATCCATCCATCACTCTATCCATCCATCACTCTGTCACTCTATATTTATATATATTTATATATATATATATATATATATATCTATATTTATATATTATCCATCCATCACTCTATCACTCTATATATCTATCCATACCATCACTCTATCACTCTATCCATCCATCACTCTATCCATCACTCTATCACTCTATCCATCCATCCTCTATCACTCTATCCATCTATCCATCACTCTATCCATCCATCACTCTATCACTCTATCCATCCATCACTCTATCACTATATATATCTATCCATCCATCACTCTATCACTCTTATCCATCACTCTATCACTCTATCTACTCTATCTATCACTCTATCTATCTATCTATCTATCTATCTATCTATCTATCTATCTATCTATCTATCTATCTATCTATCACTCTATTATCTATCCATCCATCACTCTATACATCTATCCATCCATCACTCTATCATCTATCTATCTATCTATCTATCTATCTATCTATCTATCTATCTATCTATCTATCTATCTATCTATCTATCTATCTATCTATATACTATCTATCTATCTATCTATCTTTTGATCACTAAATTAATCTCAACAAAATGTCTGTTCATTGTGAAGTGAATAAATATAGTGTACTCTTTAGAATATATTCATGTTCAACACTAGATCAGTTGTTTGTCGTTTCTCATTTCAAACTGTCCAAACTGTTAGAAAGATGACACTTTCTGTGATGTTTAGAGGATCTAACTCAATGACATTCATTGCCAAAACTCTTTGGTGGTTTTCTGCTGCATCTGTCAGATCATCTTCATGAAACACACAGCTCAAACACAAGTCAAGTGTGTGAGTGAACCAGAGTCTCCTTCATCTGACAATCTTCAGCATGATGTTTCTGTAGAGATGCTGTGAACACTGAACACACTCGGCTCCTCTGTGGCCTGAAAGAAGAAGATGATAATGAAGATCCCTAATTCTTCATTGGTGCACACGCTCATGCCCTAAACACCCGCTCGCGACACACACCGCATGCAGGAGAGACACTTCTTTACTGTCAGGACGCCCGCCATGTGTTTAATAAAAGATAAGAGAACCCAACCCAAATCTTTCCAAACACGCAGCACTATTGAAACCCAACAGCTGAATAATTCAGTCTTTATGGCCCATTACGCTCAGTGTTTAGCAGACTAGGACGCGTGCTACCGTCGCGGGAACGATGCGTCCAGCGCTCGACTCTTTATCTGCAAGCCTGCGTCTCACTTCTGTACAAGGAAACTCCAATGCATGCAAATTACAGACAGTTCTGCGAGCATTTCTGTAGCACATCTTTTCTCAAGTAAAGCGAACACATTATGTCTTGTTTACTCTCTGTGAGTAAGTTTCCTCGGTCGGACAGATTAGATGTTTGAGATGAGTTTCCCTTCGGTCGGGACAGATTAGATGTTTGAGGATAGAGTTTCCCTTCGGTCGGGACAGATTAGATGTTTGAGGTAAAGTTTCCCTTCGGTCGGGACAGATTAGACGTTTGAGGTAAAGTTTCCCTTCGGTCGGGACAGATTAGACGTTTGAGGTAAAGTTTCCCTTCGGTCGGGACAGATTAGACGTTTGAGGTAAAGTTTCCCTTCGGTCGGGACAGATTAGATGTTTGAGGTAAATTCCCTTCGGTCGGGACAGATTAGATGTTTGAGGTAAAATTCCCTTCGGTCGGGACAGATTAGATGTTTGAGGTAAAGTTTCCCTTCGGTCGGGACAGATTAGATGTTTGAGGTAAAGTTTCCTTCGGTCGGGACAGATTAGATGTTTGAGGATAAAGTTTCCTTCGGTCGGGACAGATTAGATGTTTGAGGTAAAGTTTCCTTCGGTCGGGACAGATTAGACGTTTGAGGTAAAGTTTCCTTCGGTCGGGACAGATTAGATGTTTGAGGTAAAGTTTCCTTCGGTCGGGACAGATTAGACGTTTGAGGTAAAGTTTCCTTCGGTCGGGACAGATTAGACGTTTGAGGTAAAGTTTCCTTCGGTCGTGACAGATTAGACGTTTGAGGTAAAGTTTCCTTCGGTCGGGACAGATTAGATGTTTGAGGTAAAGTTTCCCTTCGGTCGGGACAGATTAGACGTTTGAGGTAAAGTTTCCCTTCGGTCGGGACAGATTAGACGTTTGAGGATAAAGTTTCCTTCGGTCGGGACAGATTAGATGTTTGAGGATAAAGTTTCCCTTCGGTCGGGACAGATTAGATGTTTGAGGATAAAGTTTCCTTCGGTCGGGACAGATTAGATGTTTGAGGTAAAGTTTCCCTTCGGTCGAGACAGATTAGATGTTTGAGGTAAAGTTTCCCTTCGGTCGGGACAGATTAGATGTTTGAGGTAAAGTTTCCTTCGGTCGGGACAGATTAGATGTTTGAGGATAAAGTTTCCTTCGGTCGGGACAGATTAGATGTTTGAGGTAAAGTTTCCCTTCGGTCGAGACAGATTAGATGTTTGAGGTAAAGTTTCCCTTCGGTCGGGACATATTAGATGTTTGAGGTAAAGTTTCCTTCGGTCGGGACAGATTAGATGTTTGAGGATAAAGTTTCCTTCGGTCGGGACAGATTAGATGTTTGAGGTAAAGTTTCCCTTCGGTCGGGACAGATTAGATGTTTGAGGATAAAGTTCCCTATCGAGGAAACTCGACAATGCATCGAGAATCGACACTTTGGGGACGCTCCCTTAGCGTGCGCCTCTGAAGTAAAAATGAAACTATTCCAATCCTGATTGGTGTTGCGTCGTGACGTAACATGTGACGGCATAACCGGAAGTATAAAGGTGACGCTGACGCATAGAATGCCAGCTTTCGCTCTTCAGCAAGCGCTCTCTGTGAAACTGTCTGTCTTATTTGATGTTGTTTGTCTGTGCTAAGCTCTATATATGGCGAGTGAACAATACACTAAGTGTGTGCACCCCTGCCCAAGATTATATGCCACGGGTGGGGACACGCATCTGCTGTGTGTGTGTGTATTGTTTAGGGGCGCAGCACGCACAGTCAGCGCCTCGAGAGGGCTGCCTGTGATACTGTGAAGCACTTCCTATTAGAGTGCTGCGCTCTCGCTTGGCTATATTATTTCACTGATGATGGCCAGGCTCGCGATCCCCGCGATTCGGGTCCCGCGTCCGTTGAGGCGGTGCGACGGCCTAGATCGCGGAGATCGCAGAAGGATCTCGCGGATGAGAACGAGACTGCTGAGGCACCTTTTCTCTCATCATCCGCAGATTCTATGACACTAGTTCACGACGCAGACGCCCGCGATGCGGCGGCTTCTGCCCGTGACGAGTGCCCAGTGCTCGAGCTATATGTTTATAAACAAACAAAATTATAAATAAGGAAGTAGATGTGCTCAGCATTGGGAACGAGCAACATGAGTCACACTCGCCGGCTTATGTTTCTGCTTATGTAGAGCTTGTATTGTTGTGATGAGTGCTGTGGCCAGTATTAGATAAATAAATAAATTATATATATATATATATAATATATAATATTTAAATATATAAGCTGGCCACAAAATAAGCAGGATGATCCCCGTCAAAATGAACTAGAGAGATTCCTGCAGCACAGTTCACAAACTCAGAGCCGGGGCTTACTGTTTTTCCCAGATCTTTATAAAAAATATATATATATATGTGTGTAGATCCTGGAGAGAAACCCCACACTTTACGTATCTCACCACATTCATTATATGTTTATTCGAATGTGGTGGGTGCGAGATAGTCGGGTTTTGGCAAGATGCCACAGATGGAGGAAGCTTTAGTGAGTTTTCTTTCTCCTGATCTGGCATCTTTGCTTTAAGCCCCGGTGCTGCCCAACAAACCGTGCAGGGACACCTCTGCACTGGTTGGCTGGGCTTATATGGTGCAGGAAATCGATGTTGCTCTTCCCCCGTTAAAAACGTTTCGGGACACATCGGTTTCCAGCGAACGCAGGCTGCACTGTCCGCCCCACAGGCTTGCGGCCAGGCAGCTTTCGCGTTCGCCCATCGAGAATCGTTTTTCGGTCCAGCCCTGCCGGAAACCCGCTTCAGGGGGTCAGGAACGAATCCCGATTAATACCCGAAGCCAGGCTTGAGAGCCTGGTTCCTTTGGTAAAATATTTCAAAAAAAAAAAAAAAAAAAAAAAAAAATTAATAATAAAGGGTCAGGCTGGTGCGTGCCTGCACTCTATGACGATTTTGCACGCGTACCAGGCCGATCTTCTTAAAGATCTAAATAAGGGAATATTTCCTGTTGGCCGCTCCGCTATCTCCTTCTGGCCTGTTTTCCAACGCTGTCACTACAGTCGTTGACAGGTTTCAGGAAGCGAAAAAAAAAAAAAAAAAAAAAAAAAAAAGAGGGCTGCCCCCCCGCTGTGGAACAATCGATGTTGTTCTAGCAGCAGGTGCCCTCGGGGAAGATGTTGTTGTCCCGCCGTCTTTGACGCTTCGGGTCACATCGATTTCCAGCGAACGCACACCATGGCGTTCGCCCAAAAGCTTGCAACAGGGCACCGACTATGGTCACAAAATCTGTATCGACTTTTTTCCTGCCGGTCCACCGCTTCAGGAAGTCGAGAATAGTGCTCGAAAAACACCCGAGGCCAGCCTCGAGGGGCTGGTTCCCTTAGTAGATTTTGTAGAAGAATGGCAACGCCTTCCGAACATATATCTATATGGGTCCTGTATATTATAAAATATTATAAAATATGGGTACAGATTGCAGTTCGGTCACCGACCTCCCTAGTTTGCTGGGGTGGTACCGACTGCAGTGGTTCCAGAACAGGCTCGGGTTATGGAACAAGAGGTACAGACTCTACTGGAATTAAGGGGCCATAGAATGTGTTCCCCTACCAGACAGGGAGTCAAGGTTTTACAGCCGGTACTTTATAGTTCCAAAGAAGGATGGCGGACTGAAGCCTATTTTAGATCTAGGGCTTTTTGAATCATTCTTTGAGGAGATTCAGGTTCAAAATGCTTACTGTTTAAACCATTATCGTGAACCAAATCAGATCCGAGGACTGGTTTGTCACGATGGATCTAAAAGACGCTTATTTCATGTCTCCATCCTTCCATATCACAAGAGGTTCCTGAGGTTGCTTACGGGGGCGAAGCATACCAATATCGGGTTCTTCCGTTCGGCCTAGCACTCTCTCCCCGCACGTTCACAAAGTGTATGAATGCAGCTCTGGCTCCACTGAGGCTTCAGGGCATCCGTATACTGAATTACATCGACGACTGGCTCATATTGACCCAGTCTCAGGAAATGGCAGTTCGGCATCGAGATGTCGTCCTTGGCCACATTCAGAACCGGGGGTTGAGGCTCAACACTACGAAAAGGTGTTGGACCCAGCTCAGAAGACTACTCTTCTGGGCGTGGTACGGAATTCTGTTACGATGCGGGCACGTATGTCTCCCGTTCGTATCGAATCCATCCTGGCCATGGGGTCCAGGATAAAGCTAGGCCAGGCCATCATTGTAAAGCAATTTCAAAGACTGCTGGTCCTCATAACAGCGGCATCCAACGTAATTCCTTTGGGCCTGCTTCACATGAGGCCCCTTCAATGATGGCTCAAAAGCCAAGGGTTTTTTCCCCAAGGGGAATCTGTTCCATATAATAAAGGTTACGCGCAGATGCCTTCGTTCCCTCTTAATATGGAAGAAACCTTGGTTCTTGTCCCAAGGTCCAGTGTTAAGGGTGTCATGTCGCCGGGAAACTGTTTCGACAGACGCTTCCCTCGCTGGCTGGGGCGCGGTCTCGGACGGCCGCTTTGCCAGGGGTCTGTGGCAGGACCATCATCATTCTTGGCATGTAAATCGCCTAGAGATGTTGGCTGTGTTCAGGGCTCTGAGGAGCTTCCTCACAGACATCAAAGGTTACCACGTCTCAGTGGTATCTTATCTGAACCGACAAAGGACACTCAGATTGTGCCCTCTATCCAGATTGGCGCATCTGATCATTTTATGGTCCCAAGGGAAATATTATCTATAAGAACAATATATGTCCCGGGGGTTCTGAATTAGGGAGCAGACATCCTGTCGAGGCAGGGGCTGAGGCCCGGGAATTGAGACTCCATCCAGAGGTGGTGGAGTTGATATGGCAGAGGTTTGGACCAGTGGAAGTGGATCTGTTTGCGTCTCGAGGGACGTCCGTCCAACTGTCCACTTTGGTTCTCCCTGACTCATCCAGCCCCGCTGGGGCTTGGATGCCATGGTACAGGCCTGGCCGAGGCTTCGCCTTACGCTTTTTCCCCGATCGCTCTGCTCCCGGGAGTCCTGGAGTGGGTCAGTCAGGAGGGCATCAGTCGTCTTCTGGTAGCCCTGTGTTGGCAAGCCCGAGTATGGTTTTCAGACTTAATTTCACTCCTAATAGCTCCGCCATGGCAGATTCCTCTGAGGAGGGATCTGTTGTCTCAGGCGGAGGGCACTATATTCCATCCTCATCCAGAGCTGTGGAAATTGTGGGTCTAGCCTCTGAGGGGGCTCAGTACCTAGATGCTGGTCTATCATCTGGGGTGGTCGAAACCATACTTATCTCTAGGGCTCCGTCTACTAGGAGATTATATGACCTCAAGTGGAATGTTTTTCCACTTGGTGTAGAGAACTTGAGTTAGGCCCAGTTAACTGCCCAATGGCTTCAGTTCTGGGGTTTCTTCAAGATTTTTTGAAGCATTTCTCTGCGAATCTCTCCCCATCCACACGTAGGGTGTATGTGGCTGCCATTGCGGCATTCCATGCACCATTAAATGTTGGGCCTTTGGGGAGGCACCAACTGGTCATACTATTTCTCCATGGTATTGGAGGATGAGACCGACAGTCAGGTCCAGGGTTCCTTCCTGGGACCTGGCGGTGGTTCTCGAAGGGCTATTCTTGGCTCCCTTCGAATACCTCCAGTCGGCTTCGCCTTGGACCTCACGTTCAAGATAGCCTTTCTCTTAGCTATTTCTTTACAGAGACTGGGAGATCTCCAAGCCCTGGCATTATCGCCAGCTTGCTTGGGATGTGCCCCCGGCGGAGTTAAGGCCATCCTGCATCCGAGACCCAGCTATGTGCCTTAAGTGCAATTTATCATGGCTAGGTCCATGGTCCTGCAAGTATTTCATCCTCCACCTCATGTGTCGGCAGAAAAGGAGAGGTTCCTTGCTCTGCCAGTCAGAGTTCCGAGTATTTACCTTGAGAGGTCCTCTTCTTGGAGGAGGTCGGACCTACTGTAGTGTGTTTTGGATCACCTATTAGGGGCTCCCGGCTTTACAAACCATAAGTAGGCCTACAAGGTGCGCAATTTGCCTTCACCTTTGGCCGTTAGGGCTCTTTCTACTAGAGGCATGGCGTCCTCTAGGGCCCTCCTTTCGGGAGTTCCCATCCAGGAGATCTGTGAGGCAGCCGGTTGGGCTACCCCACACACTTTTGTTAGGTTCTATATTCTGCTCCTCCCTAGTACGCCTGGCGCACATGTGCTCTCGTCCTAGCTGAGTGCCTGAATCAGTTTCACTCCGGGGCAGGCCTGTTTTCGGTGCGTGGCCTAGTGGGCATTCGTTCCCCAAAGTGTCGATTCTAGATGCATTGTCGAGTTTCCTCGATAGGGAACGTCTCGGGTTATGACTATAACCCTTGTTCCCTGAGAAGGGAACGAGACAATGCATCGCTCTGCCACGCCCCTCGAGGCCTTAGAGCGTCTTGCTTCATCGCGAGGCTGGCATTCTATGCGTCAGCGTCACCTTTATGCTTCCGGTTATGCCGTCACATGTTACGTCACGACGCAACACCAATCAGGATTGGAATAGTTTCATTTTTACTTCAGAGGCGCACGCTAAGGGAGCGTCCCCAAAGTGTCGATTCTCGATGCATTGTCTCGTTCCCTTCTCAGGGAACAAGGGTTATAGTCATAACCCGAGACGTTTCCTTCGGTCGGGACAGATTAGATGTTTGAGGTAAAGTTTCCTTCGGTCGGGACAGATTAGACGTTTGAGGTAAAGTTTCCTTCGGTCGGGACAGATTAGATGTTTGAGGTAAAGTTTCCCTTCGGTCGGGACAGATTAGATGTTTGAGGATAAAGTTTCCTTCGGTCGGGACAGATTAGATGTTTGAGGATAAAGTTTCCTTCGGTCGGGACAGATTAGATGTTTGAGGACGCTGTTACTCCTGCTCAGAATGAAACTGATGTCGTACAGGTGTCTAGAGAGAATAGCTCTGGGTAAATACACATGATAGAGGTTAATACAACATCATTACAGCACAGGAGACAAACAACTTCCTATGAACAATATTTCATAAAAATCCTGAAAATGGAAGTAGTTTATTATGAGGTTTAACACTTATTGTCAGGACTTTGATCATATCATTACGAGCACCAGCATTAGTGATGACTAACTAACACCAGCTAGCAGTTTAAAGAGCACATATTCTGCCCTTTTACAGTCTTGATGTTGTTTGGGTCTCCACAAGAACAGGTTTTCCTGCTTGAATGTTGATTATTTCTGCATATTCTCCATTTTTGCAGCTCCTCTCTTCCCAGTCTTTCAGTAACGCTCTGGGGTGCGTTTCCCTAAAGCATCGATAGCCAACTACAATCGCAAGTTCCGTCATTATAAGCATATAACCTGTCCATAACCACCAGTTTAACACACTACTAACTAACTAAACCAGGCCCCGCCCCTTTATTCTGCGTATTAATTATTATAATGATAATATTGTGACGTGTTCGTTCCCGGAAGAAACTCAAGATACAATGGAGGCGTTACAGGAGTTCAGAAACACTAATATAGATGAACACTACACACTAAACACAGATGAACACTACGCACTAAAGAGAGATGAACACTACACACTAAACACAGATGAACACTACACACTAAACACTGATGAACATTACACACTAAACACAGATGAACACTACACACTAAAGGGAGATGAACACTACACAGTAAACACAGATGAACACTACACACTAAACTGATGAACACTACACACTAAACACAGATAAACATTACACACTAAACACAGATGAACACTACACTCTAAACACCGATGAACATTACACACTAAACACCGATGAACATTACACACTAAACACAGATGAATACTACACACTAAAGGGAGATGAACACTACACACTAAACACAGATGAACACTACACAGTAAACACAGATGAACACTACACACTAAACTGATGAACACTAAAAAACTAAACACAGATGAACACTACACACTAAAAAGATGAACACTACACACTAAACACAGATGAACACTACACACTAAAAAGATGAACACTACACACTAAAAAAGATGAACACTACACACTAAAAGAGATGAACACTACACACTAAAAAGATGAACACTACACACTAAAGAAGATGAACACTACACACAAAAAGATGAACACTACACACTAAACACAGATGAACATACACACTAAAGAGAGATGAACACTACACACTAACACAGATGAACACTACACACTAAACACAGATGAACTACACACTAAAGAGAGATGAACATACACACTAAACACAGATGAACACTACACACTAAGAGTGACATACACACTAAACCAGATGAACATACACACTAAAGAGGAGATGAACACTACACACTAAACACAGATGACACTACACACTAAAGAAGATGAACACTACACACTAAAGAGAATACACTACACAAAGTAACAAATAACCAATACACCACTAAAGAGAGATGAACACTACACACTAAAGAGAGATGAACACTACACACTAAAGAGATATGAACACTACACACTAACACAGATGAGCACTACACACTAAAGAGAGATGAACACTACACACTAAACACAGATGAACACTACACACTAAACACAGATGAACACTACACACTAAACACTGATGACACTACACACTAAACACAGATGAACACTACACACTAAACACAGATGAACACTACACACTAAACACTGATGAACATTACACACTAAACACAGATGAACACTACACACTAAAGAGAGATGAACACTACACACTAAACAAGATGAACACTACACACTAAACAAGATGAACACTACACACTAAAGAAGATGAACACTACACACTAAACACAGATGAACACTACACACTAAAGAGAGATGAACACTACACACTAAAACAGATGAACACTACACACTAAAGAGAGATGAACACTACACACTAAACACAGATGAACACTACACACTAAAGAGAGATGAACACTACACACTAAACACAGATGAACACTACACACTAAAAAGATGAACACTACACACTAAACACAGATGAACACTACACACTAAAGAGAGATGAACACTACACACTAAACACAGATGAACACACACACTAAAAAGATGAACACTACACACTAAACACAGATGAACACTACACACTAAAGAGAGATGAACACTACACACTAAACACAGATGAAACTACACACTAAAAAGATGAACACTACACACTAAACACAGATGAACACTACACACTAAAGAGAGATGAACACTACACACTAAACAGATGAACACTAAACAAAGAGACACTACACACTAAACAAGATGAACACTACACACTAAAAAGATGAACACTACACACTAAAGAGAGATGAACACTACACACTAAACACAGATGAAACATACACACTAAAGAGATGAACACTACACACTAAACAGATGAACACAACACTAAAAAGATGAACACTAAATAAGAGAGATGAACACTACACACTAAACACAGATGAACACTACACACTAAAGAGAGATGAACACTACACACTAAAACAGATGAACACTACACACTAAAGAGAGATGAACACTACACACTAAACACAGATGAACACTACACACTAAAAGAGATGAACACTACACACTAAACACAGATGAACACTACACACTAAAAAGATGAACACTACACACTAAACACAGATGAACACTACACACTAAAGAGAGTGAACACTACACACTAAACACAGATGAACACTACACACTAAAGAGAGATAACACTACACACTAAACACAGATGAACACTACACACTAAAGAGAGATGAACACTACACACTAAAGAAGATGAACACATACACACTAAAGAGAGATGAACACTACACACTAAAGAGAGATGAACACTACACACTAAACACAGATGAAACACTACACACTAAAACAGATGAACACTACACACTAAAGAAGATGAACACTACACACTAAAACAGATGAACACTACACACTAAAGAGAATGAACACTACACACTAAACAAGATGAACACTACACACTAAAAAGATGAACACTACACACTAAAGAGAGATGAACACTACACACTAACACAGATGAACACTACACACTAAAACAGATGAACACTACACACTAAACACAGATGAACACTACACACTAAACACAGATGAACACTACACACTAAACACAGATGAACACTACACACTAAAACAGATGAACACTACACACTAAACACAGATGAACACTACACACTAAACACAGATGAACACTACACACTAAACACAGATGAACACTACACACTAAAGAGAGATGAAACAACTACAATAACACATAAAACAACAGATGAACACTACACACTAAAACAGATGAACACTACACACTAAAGAGAGATGAACATCACTAAATCCACACTAAGAAGATGAACACTACACACTAAACACAGATGAATACAAAAGAATGACAACACCTAACAGAGACTACATATGAAGAAGTGAAACTACACACTACAGATGATACACTACACATCTAACAGCAGATGAACACTACACACTGAAACACAGATGACACTACACACTAAAACAGATGACACTACACACTAAACAAGATGAACACTACACACTAAAGAGAGATGAACACTACACACTAAACACAGATATGAACACTACACACTAAACACAGATGAAACACTACACACTAAAGAACAGATGAACACTACACACTAATACACAGATGAACACTACACACTAAACGAGATGAACACTACACACTAAAACGAGAATGAACACTACACACTAAACACGAGATGAACATAAACTAAACACAGATGACCTACACACTAAACAAGATGAACACTCACACTAGATAGATGAACACTCACACTTAAACCGATGAACATACATCTCACTAAAAAGATGAACACTACACACTAAACACAGATGAACACTACACACTAAAGAGAGATGAACACTACACACTAAACACAGATGAACACTACACACTAAAGAGATGAATCCTACACACTAGGATGAACACTACACACTAAACACAGATGAACACTACACACTAACACAGAGATGAACACTACACACTAAAGCACGAGATGAACATACACACTAAACACAGAATGAACACTACACACTAAAAAGATGAACACTACACACTAAAAACAGATTAACACTATACACACTAAAGAGAGATGAACACTACACACTAAACACAGATGAACACTACACACTAAAGAGAGATGAAACACTACACACTAAACACAGATGAACACTACACACTAAACGAAGATGAACACTACACACTAAAGACAGATGAACACTACACACTAAAGAGAGATGAACACTACACACTAAACACAGTGAACACTACACACTAAACACAGATGAACACTACACACTAAACACAGATGAACACTACACACTAAACAAGATTTAACACTACACACTAAAAACAGATGAACACTACACACTAAAGAGAGATGAACACTACACACTAAACACAATGAACACTACACACTAAAAGAGATGAACACTACACACTAAAGAGTGAACACTACACACTAAACACAGATGAACACTACACACTAAAAAGATGAACACTACACACTAAACACAGATGAACACTACACACTAAACACAGATGAACACTACACACTAAAGAGAGATGAACACTACACACTAAACAAGATGAACACTACACACTAAAGAAGATGAACACTACACACTAAACACAGCATGAACCACTACACACTAAAGAAGATGAACACTACACACTAAACACAGATGAACACTACACACTAAAGAAGATGAACACTACACACTAAAACACAGATGAACATAACACCTAAAAGAGATGAACACTACACACTAAACACAGATGAACACTACACACTAAAGAGATGAACACTACACATAAAAAGATGAACACTACACACTAAACACAGATGAACAATACACACTAAAGAGAGATAACAACTACACACTACAACACAGATGAACACTACACACTAAACACAGATGAACACTACACACTAAAGAAAGATGAACACTACACACTAAACACAGATGAACACTACACACTAAAGAGAGATGAACACTACACACTAAAGAGAGATGAACACTACACACTAAAGAGAGATGAACATGAAAGAAAGCACAAATGTCCTCTTTAAGAAGCTTAAACATGAGTGTTTGAGAGTGATGACTCCAGCAGTTTTAGTCTCGTCTCCTTCACTCCTGAATCCCCTGTGAAGCGCTCATCTCGCTGAAAACCTCTGCTTCATTACAGCCAACACTTCTCTCCGGCCCGCGGATCATCAGTGCCGACGCGGCTCGTATGAGAGACTCCAGCGAGAGCCACAAACATATGATTTATACTGCCGGTTCTCTCCGCACCGCTACGTTATTCCTCCATCCATCACGCGGAGGTGAAACCAGCGAAGAAGAAGCACATCAGTCACGTGAAACTCATTTCCCCGTCACTGTTTCCACAGAGTAATGTGTGTGTCCGATCCCAACCAATCACCTCAACGAGAGCTCAGCGAGAAATGACAGAATCACACAGAAGAACTCCATCAAATCAACTGCATTATTAAATGAGAAAATAAAGCTGCTGCAGCAAATGCACAATCAAGAAAAAGATTATGATTTACACTGATAATCGCACAATGCCTTCGGTCTCTCTCTGGTCATGTTTCAGTCTGATCTCTGATCATAAACCCAAGGTCTCTTTCCGAACTCTGTTTATCTCACGTCTGTAAAGTAGAAGCTCACACTAAAAACCTTCATGAATGAGTAACCAGAATGACAGAAGAAAACTGAATCCTGTACAGATTTCTCTGAACTTGATGATGTAGTATCATACGTGAAACGCTCTGGACCTCCAGCAAAAGCTTGGAAATGATAATTCTGTGGCTCTGCAGCTCAAACTAATCATATCCATCAATGACAGATCGTCTGAAGTCTCTGGAAAAATCAAAACACGTCTCAATCAGCTTTACACTTCAAGCTCTTTTTGTTTGGCATCAAATGGCGCTAAAACTGAAGATGATTACATTTGCTGAAGCATATAAACTATTTTCAATAATCTCAAGCAGTGCATCTCAAACCCTGTTCCTGATGTTTAAACGTCTCTTTCTCTGACAAACTCGTTTGAGATGCTGGAGTCTGTGATGTGTGTGATCACAGAGATATTCATCAGAAACACTGATCACACCACGTCAATACAGCTGATCCCAACACACACAAATACAGTTATTTACTAACCTTAAAGGGTTAGTTCACCCAAAAATGAAAATTCTGTCAGTAATTACTCACCCTCATGTCGTTCCAACCCCGTAAGACCTTCGTTCCCCTTCAGGACACAAATTAAAGGGTACCTATTATGGCATTTAAAATGTTCCTAATATTGTTCGGGGAGTACCCAACAACAGTTTTACGAGCATGCCATGACAAAAAACACTTTTGTTGTCTTATAATATGCATTTATTTTTACTTGATTTGCTCACCGACTCCCATATGAATCGTTTCGCGAGTCATTTTTCCAAACCCCGCCTTTGCGTGACGCTAATCTGTGGTGATATGTTAGCTACCATAGCCCAAAGTTTAGTGGTTAAAGCACATTCAGTCTTTGTTTGCGTTAGCCCAACACATAAACATATTGATAATGCAGTACTAATTATTCTCATATTCTATGGTGTTTCACCATAACTAGGATTTCATAAACAACACAATCTAAATAGTCATTTTCAGAATCAAAACGTACTCAAGTTCACATTCAAAATAATAATACAAAGTGCACCTTCAAATTCCAATAAACAAAAAGTACTAATCTCCGAATTACCCAAAACACTAAAGCAGAATTTGGTATCCGTGAAAAGTATTGCGCAATATTCAAAAAGAGGAAAATATGTAGCTATGTTACAATCAATGGGCTTTAATGACCAATAAAACATGTAGCCATTTTAGCAGCAATCATGAAAGTGACAAAACACTCACAAAGACACTCACATTCACACAGAAGACGCTTTTGTGGTTAAAAACTCGAGATGCGTTTTGTAACAGTTGGACATCTTTTACCTCGAGCGCTGTGTAGAACGGCATGTCATGATGCTAAAGACGTATTGGTTAAAGACGTCCGTCTGGCGTTTACACAGAAAAACTACAGCACAATCCACACCAGGTCAACAACAATCAATAATACTCATTTCCAAACTGCACAACATACGAAAAGAGTTCAGAAAATTGTGATTATAATCGAAATTTAATCTTTTTTGTCTGTGCCGCACAGCCCAAGTTCTCATCATGGAATGATTTATTGGATTTAGTTTTAATTTATTTATTTGTTATTTTAATTAAATTTGATCAATTAAGCAGCTCGTAAGCATACTATATCAGTATACTAAATTAAATTAAATTAAATTAAATAACCAGTTAAACTTGACAGTAATATGCAATAATTTTCTTCTGACATAGAAGCATAAAGGGTTCTTTAAAATTAAGTCAAGAACCCTATAGTTCTATATACTTAAGAGTGAAACCATAAAGCGTGTACTTTACTACCTTAAAGTAATAATATTTACTATTAAAGTATTACTATGAACCCTTTATGGATGAATGAGGTACACAGATGTTGCTTTGAGGAAATGACCAGCTATTTTTCAAGTTTTTAAATTGTTCAATCACTGTAAAAGAGTCCTTTGTTGAACTTCCAAGCAAAAGAACTCAACAGATCTTTAAGTACAACACTGAATCCTCACCGAACAAACAAGTCCACATGAAAATTAAAATAGCGTGGTGTAAAGAACTGCATGTGGGATGAGAACCGGAGCCGAGACACAAGTGATGTTGAGGAGCGCGATCTCCCACGATCAGCGAGAGAAAGCAGAGCTCATGAAAACACACACACACACACACACACACACACACACACACACACACACACACACACACACACACACACACACACACACACACACACAACACAGAGCTGGATGACTCAGTTTCCCACAGTGCCGATGGGCTGAAGCGTGACGGATCTGTGCGATCGAGCGCTCGGGTCTCCATGAGGGAAGATCGTGGGCTCAGAAGCAAAGCCCGGGTCAGAACAACGAGAGACACAAATGTGCACGGAAAAAGTAATCTGTTTAGTTTATGGTAAAAAAAAACGCCAGCTGTGATTGTCAGAAATTTACCATAAAAAATACGGTAACAACATTTTAGGTTTTACAGACTTAAAAGGATAATTCGGGTATTTAGCACTTTGATTTAGCACTGTTTTGGATGAGCTAGAGTGGTGGACACAGAAATGTTGATGATGGGTCCTGTCTCGACTTTTTGACTCTTTTAGAATCACCTTTGAGCGTTCAGAGTGGCTGTCTATGGGCATGCACAAACATGTGCTTAAAACAACCCAACGTTCGTTTTCAACACTGTAACACTCACCGAGTGGTTAGTGGTGTTCGTTGATGATTAAAAACAAGTAGCGTAGCGAAATACAGTTTCTGTCGTCTTTTATTTGACATTTTGTACAATGCAATCCTCCAACAGAAATCATGCGATTTTACAAAATGCCAAATAAAACACCGAAACTAAATACCGGAATTAACATTTAAGTTAAATTTACAGTAAAATTCTGTATTTCATTATCTGATACAATCTTAATTTACCAATCTATTAAAGCACTAATATCTGTTTTGAACCATTGTAATATACTTGACAACCACCAATCACAGCGGAGTCACATGATGAATCTGTCATGGTTCTGCCATCCTGTTATTGATTATTCCTAGTCTTGTGGCAGGACCATGACAGAACCAATGTTTTGTGTACAAGCGCATGGCCTGTTTGGGCCATGTGCTTGTGTTGTCTCGTCTTGTAACTCCGCCCCCTTGTTATCCTCGTCTCGTCATTATTGTCTAGTCAGTTTCACCTGTCCTTGTCATTAGTGTTCCCTTTATAATCCCTGTGTGTTTGCTGTCCTGTGTCGGTTCATTGTTTGCTGTTAGCAACTGTTTGATGTTGTGATCTACTCCTTGTCAATCTGCCGTAAGTTTCTTGTTGGAAGTCAATTGAAAGAAGTGTTTTGTTTGTTCCCGTCTTAGTTTTTAGTCTAGTCTTGTCAAGTGTTAGTCTAGTTAGTCATCCTCTGCCTTGTCTTGTTTTACCCCATCGTGGGCATTATTTTCCCCTTTTGTCAATAAATCGTGTGTTCAGTGTACTCTGTCTGCGTCTGGGTTCATCCGCCATCCCTCCACATAACAGAATGAACCGACCTAAGCAAAACCCAGCAGACAGTATGCCGGACGATCCTGTACGTTGGTGGCAGGAGGCGATGTCCTATTCCAGGAATGGAAAGCTGAGCCAGCGTTATCTGGGAACTCGGTTGGCAAGATTTACTGGGACCCGTGGAGCTCATAGTAGGGGAGGAGATCGAGGTCCAGCATTTCCTGAGCCCATCGCCTGCCCTCCTGAGCCCTCACCATCCGCCAAGCTGCCCGTGATCCCGGAGGGTCTTATGATAGGTGTTGTGACACTTGAGGACCAACCCAGTCTCGCCGCGACTCCTGAGACACCTTCCCCGCCTGTCGGTCTTCTTGGTAAGCGTGGAAGGCACTCGTCGTGGGAGTCTGCATCGGAGTCTTCCTGCCCCGAATCCTCCTTGCCTACAGTGAAGTCACCGGTTCCGGTAACGGTCCCTGCTGTGCTTCCTCAACTTGTCACAAGCCCGGCTACGTCCTCTGCTCCTCGACCTAGGAAGAAGAGGAGGAGGAGGGGAGCTTCTCGTCCTTCACCCCTGCCTGTCCTAGAGCACGCGCCCGCTGCAGTCAGCGCCGTCACAGAGCCCGCTGCAGTCAGCGCCGTCACAGAGCCCGCTCCAGCAAGCGCTGTCCATGAGCCCGCTCCAGCAAGCGCTGTCCATGAGCCCGCTCCAGCAAGCGCTGTCCATGAGCCCGCTCCAGCAAGCGCTGTCCATGAGCCCGCTCCAGCAAGCGCTGTCCATGAGCCCGCTCCAGCAAGCGCTGTCCATGAGCCCGCTCCAGCAAGCGCTGTCCATGAGCCCGCTCCAGCAAGCGCTGTCCATGAGCCCGCTCCAGCAAGCGCTGTCCATGAGCCCGCTCCAGCAAGCGCTGTCCATGAGCCCGCTCCAGCAAGCGCTGTCCATGAGCCCGCTCCAGCTAGCGCTGTCCATGAGCCCGCTCCAGCAATCGCCGTCCCAGGATCTGCAGAGAGAGTTGCGGCCGATCTAGCCGCTAAAGATGTCCTGCAAGCTGTTTCGGCGCGTCAGGAGATGCCCGTCATCATAGCAGCCAAGACCCTGTCGAAATACCTGTCCGTCTTGTCGTATCTTGACCCGTTCAGTTGCCTCACCAGCGTCACTTGAGCCAGCCACCACGCCTGTCATGTGAGCGCAGCACCCACGCCTGTCACTGTGAGCGACGACCCTCGCCAGCCGTTGTGAGCCGAAGCACCCACGCCTGTCACTGTGAGCGCAGCACCCACGCCTGTCACTGTGAGCGCAGCACCCACGCCTGTCACTGTGAGCGCAGCACCCACGCCTGTCACTGTGAGCGCACACCCACACCTGTCACTGTGAGCGAAGCACCCACTGCCTGTCACAGAGAGCGACGCACCCTCGCCTGCACGCTGTGAGCGACAGCACACACGCCTGTCACCGAGAGCGCAGCACACACGCCTGCCGCTAGAGCGCACGCACAGCCTGTCCGTCACCAGCGCGCAGAAGTCCTTTTCCTGTCCTGTGCCCGGTCAGTCTGTCGCACCATGCCTTTGCTCCCCCTGTCCAGATAGTCCCCGTTTCCCTCATTCCTCTTGTCCCCTGTTCTGATCTGTCGCACCTAGCCCCGGACTGTTTCCCTAGTTTGTCCCTGTCTCCACCATCGCCCCCGGATGTCCTGTCCCTTTGTCCCCGTCGCCACTTGTCCCGGACTGTTTCCCCCTGTCACCATAGACCCCCGGACTGTGTTCCCTAAGTCTCCCTTTCCTCATGTGTTCAGCCAAGTCCCCCAGATTCCCTGTCCTTTTCAGCCTCGTCCGAAGACCCAAGGACCCCAGTCCTCCCATCCACCCTTGGACCTCCCTCATGAACTCTGGTGTTTCCTCACCCCCTTGTCGTTGTATGTTTGTATTTGATGTTTCTTCACCCAACCCATGTTATTGTTTATCTAGTATGCCTTTTGTTGATGTTCACCATGTTTTTGTTGTTCTTGTCCATGTTTCGTTCAGTTCCTGTCTTGTGCTTAGTGTCACTTTGAGAGCATCTGGTAGCCGCGTCCTTAGGTGGGGTTCTGTCATGGTTTCTGGCATCTGTTATTGATTTTTCCCTAGTCTTGTGGCAGGAACCATGAACAGAACCAATGTTTTGTGTACCAGCGCATGCCTGTTTGGCAGTTTTGCTTGTGTATCTCTGCTTGTAACTTCGCCCCTGTGTTATCCTCTCTCGTCATTATTGTCTAGTCAGTTTCACTGTCCTGTCATTATGTTCCTTTATAACCCTGTGTTTCTGTCCTGTGTCGGTTCATTGTTTGCTGTTAGCAACTGTTTGTGTTGTGATCTACTCCTTGTCAACTGCCGTAAGTTTCTTGTTGGAAGTCAATTGAAAGAAGTGTTTTGTTTGTTCCCGTCTTAGTTTTTAGTCTAGTCTTGTCAAGTGTTAGTCTAGTTAGTCATCCTCTGCCTTGTCTTGTTTTACCCCATCGTGGGCATTATTTTCCCCTTTTGTCAATAAATCGTGTGTTCAGTGTACTCTGTCTGCGTCTGGGTTCATCCGCCATCCCTCCACATAACAGAATCAAAGCTCGTCACAAGCAGCTGTTCTACAAGAAAGTTCATAATAATATAGAATTATCATCCACACAAACACTACACACCATCATGGTGATTAACCCAAACCACACATGAAAATACAAAAAACGCAATAAACAACAACATTTAATGTTAACAACATTAAATGAAACATAAAACCCTGTACATAACTGAAAAACTATGAAGAACATAGTTATATCAACAAAAATACATCAAATGTGAATTGTCACTGCGGGAATGTCAATTTTACATTCTTTTACTTTTTCACTTTTTTTACATTTACTTTTAACAGATAGACAACTCAGACACGCTAAACTCAGACACGCTAGAAACTCAGACACGCTAGAAACTTAGACACGCTAGAAACTCAGACACGCTAGAAACTGAGAAACGCTAGAAACTCAGACACGCTAGAAACTCAGACACGCTAGAAACTCAGACACGCTAGAAACTCAGACACGCTAGAAACTGAGAAAAGCTAGAAACTGAGAAACGCTAGAAACTCAGACACGCTAGAAACTCAGACACGCTAGAAACTCAGACACACTAGAAACTGAGAAACGCTAGAAACTGAGAAACGCTAGAAACTAAGACACGCTAGAAACTCAGACACGCTAGAAACTTAGAACACGCTAGAAACTCAGACACGCTAGAAACTGAGAAACGCTAGAAACTGAGACAACGCTAGAAACTCAGACACGCTAGAAACTCAGACACGCTAGAGAAACTCAGACACGCTAAAGAAACTGAGAAAACGCTAGAAAACTGGAGAGAAACGCTAGAAACTAAGACACGCTAGAAACTCAGACACGCTAGAAACTAACACGCAGAAACTGAGACACGCTAGAAACTGAGAAATGCTGGAAACTGAGACACGCTAGAAACTCAGACACGCTAGAAACTGAGACACGCTAGAAACTCAGACACGCTAGAAACTGAGAAACGCTAGAAACTGAGAAACGCTAGAAACTAAGACACGCTAGAAACTCAGACACGCTAGAAACTCAGACACGCTAGAAACTCAGACACGCTGGAAACTGAGAAACGCTAGAAACTGAGAAATGCTAGAAACTGAGACACGCTAGAAACTCAGACACGCTAGAAACTCAGACACGCTAGAAACTCAGACACGCTAGAAACTCAGACACGCTAGAAACTGAGAAACGCTAGAAACTGAGAAACGCTAGAAACTAGACAGACGACCTAGAAACTCAGACACGCTAGAAACTCAGACACGCTAGAAACTCAGACACGCTAGAAACTCAGACACGCTAGAAACTCAGACACGCTAGAAACTAAGAACGCTAGAAACTAGACACGCTAGAAACTAGACACGCTAGAAACTAGACACGCTAGAAACTCAGACACGCTAGAAACTCAGACACGCTAGAAACTAGACACGCTAGAAACTCAGACACGCTAGAAACTCAGACACGCTAGAAACTCAGACACGCTAGAAACTAGACACGCTAGAAAACTCAGACACGCTAGAAACTCAGACACGCTAGAAACTCAGACACGCTAAAACTAGAACGCTAGAACTAACGCTAGAAACTGAGAAACGCTAGAAACTCAGACACGCTAGAAACTCAGACACGCTAGAAACTGAGAAACGCTAGAAACTGAGAAACGCTAGAAACTGAGACACGCTAGAAACTCAGACACGCTAGAAACTGAACGCTAGAAACTAGACACGCTAGAAACTGAGAACACGCTAGAAACTGAGACACGCTAGAAACTGAGAAACGCTAGAAACTCAGACACGCTAGAAACTGAGACACGCTAGAAACTAGAAGCTAGAAACTCAGACACGCTAGAAACTGAGACAACGCTAGAACGAAAGCTGAAACTGAGAACGCTAGAAACTCAGACACGCTAGAAACTGAGACACGCTAGAAACTCAGACACGCTAGAAACTCAGACACGCTAGAAACTGAGAAACGCTAGAAACTGAGAAACGCTAGAAACTGAGACACGCTAGAAACTCAGACACGCTAGAAACTCAGACACGCTAGAAACTCAGAACGCTAGAAACTCAGACACGCTAGAAACTCAGAAACGCTAGAAACTCAGACATGCTAGAAACTGAGACACGCTAGAAACTGAGAAACGCTAGAAACTAGACATGCTAGAAACTGAGAAACGCTAGAAACTGAGACACGCTAGAAACTCAGACACGCTAGAAACTCAGACACGCTAGAAACTCAGACACGCTAGAAACTCAGAAACGCTAGAAACTCAGACACGCTAGAAACTCAGACATGCTAGAATCACGAGTGCAGAGCGACGCTTCAGTCAGAAGAGCAACACTGATCGGGATGAGCCGAACGCTGGAGATTCTGCTTTACAGTTTTACATGCGATGAAGAAACAAATGTGAAATATGGAGCAAAACAAGCCAAGAATAAAGCAGGTCTCAGATCAGATGAAGCGCTCCACATCCAGACACACACATGCAGATCTAATCCTGATGCTGGAGTTATTGATTATATAACTGTGGTGAAGTTGGTCATACAGCGATGACACCTCTTTCTACAGCACAGTGTTTCACAGCAGCTTTACTGAGATTACAGCAAAATAAAATTTGTGTCCAGAAGAAAATAGCATATAATGACCAATGCAGGAGATCAATAATATTGTTGAATATTAAATTAAATGTCCCGAATTCAGCGAGACCAAAGCAACATTCAGGAGCGGCGCTGTTAAACTGATCTCAGGACAGCAGGACTGAGATGCTGTTTCTCGAACACACACACACACACACACACACACACACACACACACACACACACACACACACACACACACACACACACACACACACACACACACACACACTGTCCAGCGTGGGACTGTTTTAAAACCAATAATTTGACCATTATTATACATGCAGCTT
>CM070839.1:365000-375000 GCA_036326025.1 Chrosomus eos
TCAGTGATCACCTTCCAGTGTTTGTATTACATAAAAATGCTTATCAAAAAAATGAAGAGGAAACTATGTATTTGTCTAGAAGGGTAAAAACAGAGAAAACTATTGAAGCATTTAGAAAGGAACTATTAACGCAAGATTGGAGTATTATATACAGAGAGAATGACACTAATAAGGCATATGATGAGTTTGTGCGAGTATTTCAAAAAGTATATGATAAAAATTGTCCACTAAAAAATTATTGTGAAAACAGAAAGGGCTTAGAAAACCCATGGATGTCAAAAGGATTGCTGAATGCATGTAAGAAAAAAAATTCACTTTACAAATCATTTTTAAAGTATAGAACAAAAGAAGCTGAGGTTAAATATAAGAAATATAAAAATAAATTGACAGGTATCATTAGAAAATGTAAACAGGATTATTACAATAAATTGTTAGATAGTAATAAGAATAATACTAAAGGTTTATGGAATATTTTAAATAGTTTAATCAGAAATAAATCTAGAATGAACAATTATCCACAATATTTTAGAGATGAGGATAACATTATAAATAATAAGAACACAATAGTCAACAAATTTAATAAATTCTTTGTAGATGTTGGCCCGAATCTTGCTGCAAAAATTGCAAACGTTGAGACCTATAATTGTGAGCTAATAGACACAAATCCCAAGACATTGTTTCTTAATCCTGTTGAGGAAAAAGAGATATTAGACATTGTTAGAGGGTGTAAAAACAAAACCTCAACAGACCACTATGATATGGATATGAAGACCTTAAAATGTGTTATTGAAAGTATCTGTAAGCCGTTAACATACATTTGTAACTTGTCATTGCAAACTGGCCAATTTCCTGAAAGTATGAAAGTAGCAAAAGTGATTCCTCTGTTTAAGGCAGGAGATAAGCATCTCTTTACTAACTACAGGCCGGTTTCCCTTTTACCACAATTTTCAAAAATTTTAGAGAAGGTTTTTAATTCTAGACTTGATAGCTTTATAGAAAGAAATAAATTACTCTCAGACAATCAGTTTGGTTTTAGGAAAAATTGTTCAACTTCACATGCACTCTTTGATATAATTGATGAAATAACGAATGCTGTTGATAACAAGAAATATGCAATAGGGTTATTTATTGACCTAAGTAAAGCATTTGACACAATAAATTATGACATATTGATTAACAAATTGGAAAAGTATGGGATTAGAGGGGTAGCATTACAGTGGATTACCAGTTACTTAGAAAATAGAAAACAATGTGTGACAATGGGAGATCATCAGTCGAGTTGTCAAGAAATTGTGTGCGGCTTACCTCAAGGTTCCATTCTGGGTCCAAAATTATTTAATATGTATATAAACGATATTTGTAAAACATCAAAAATACTGAGATTTATCTTGTTTGCAGACGATACAAATATTTTTGCATCGGGTGATGATTTACAACAACTGTGTCAAATTGTTACCTTGGAACTCAAACGTGTTAATACGTGGTTTAAACAAAACAAATTATCACTAAATTTGAGTAAAAGTAAAATGATGATATTTGGCAACAGTAACACCAATGCTCAGGTAGCAATCCAGATAGAGGGTGTTGTTATAGAGCGGGTGCATGAAATCAAATTTCTTGGAGTTATTATAGATGAAGAATTACTTGGAACTCTCACATTAAATATACCATCACTAAAATATCAAGAAGCATTTCAGTAATTGCTAAAGTAAAGCATATTTTAAATAGTAAAGCACTGCATACTTTATATTGTTCTTTGATCTTGCCTTATTTATATTATTGTTCTATGATATGGGGTAGCACTTATAAAAGTACATTAAGACCAATAGTAATGTTGCAAAAAAGAGTTATTCGACTAATTCATAAAGTAGGGTTTTTGGACCACACAAACTCACTATTTTTAAAATCAAAGATCATGAAGTTTTATGACATTGTTGAGTTCCAATCAGTACAGATGTTATACAAAGCAAGGCACAATTTGTTACCAAGCCAAATACAAAAAAGGTTCCAAGAACGTACTGGTTGTTATGAATTACGTGATGAATTAAACTTTAGGACGCAGAAACACAGTACAACTTTGAAAAGTTTCTGCCTTACAGTCAATGGGGTACAATTATGGAATAATTTGGAGATAGTGATAAAACGAAGTTCAAACATCAATCTTTTTAAATACAAATATAAACAAAAGATCTTTGAAAAGTATAGAGAAGAAGAAATGTTTTGTCATTAGGGGTACTTCTACCATGACCAGATACTTGTTGTCTCATTGTTGTTGTTTTGTTGTTTTGCACTTGTTTCCTTGAACTATTGTGAAATGAGAATTTTAAATTTGGGGGGAGAGCGCTTATAAGCTTCTTTGCTTCGGCTCTCTCCTTTTGCGCAGAATGGTTACTGCTCAAATAAAATAAATAATAATAAAAAAAACACTAGATCTTCACGAGTGAAACACTAGATCTTCACGAGTGAAACACTAGATCTTCACGAGTGAAACACGAGATCTTCACGAGTGAAACACGAGATCTTCACGAGTAAAACACGAGATCTTCACGAGTGAAACACGAGATCTTCACGAGTGAAACAACACGAGATCTTCACGAGTGAAACAACACGAGATCTTCACGAGTGAAACAACACGAGATCTTCATGAGTGAAACACGAGATCGTCAGGAGTGAAACACGAGATCTTCACGAGTGAAACACGAGATCTTTAGGAGTGAAACACGAGATCTTCACGAGTGAAACAACACGAGATCTTCACGAGTGAAACAACACGAGATCTTCACGAGTGAAACACGAGATCTTCACGAGTGAAACAACACGAGATCTTCACGAGTGAAACACGAGATCTTCACGAGTGAAACACGAGATCGTCAGGAGTGAAACACGAGATCTTCAGGAGTGAAACACGAGATCTTCACGAGTGAAACAACACGAGATCTTCACGAGTGAAACACGAGATCTTCAGGAGTGAAACACAAGATCTTCACGAGTGAAACAACACGAGATCTTCAGGAGTGAAACACGAGATCTTCACGAGTGAAACACGAGATCGTCAGGAGTGAAACACGAGATCTTCAGGAGTGAAACACGAGATCTTCACGAGTGAAACAACACTAGATCTTCATGTGTGAAACACTATATCTTCATGAGTGAAACACTAGATCTTCACGAGTGAAACACGAGATCTTCACGAGTGACACACGAGATCTTCATGAGTGAAACACGAGATCTTCACGAGTGAAACAACACTAGATCTTCATGTGTGAAACACTATATCTTCATGAGTGAAACACTAGATCTTCACAAGTGAAACACTAGATCTTCACGAGTGAAACACGAGATCTTTACGAGTGAAACACGAGATCGTCACGAGTGAAACAACACGAGATCTTCACAAGTGAAACACGAGATCTTCACGAGTGAAACACGAGATCTTCACGAGTGAAACAACACGAGATCTTCACGAGTGAAACAACACAAGATCTTCACGACTGAAACACGAGATCTTCATGTGTGAAACACTAGATCTTCACGAGTGAAACAACACAAGATCTTCACGAGTGAAACACGAGATCTTCATGTGTGAAACACGAGATCTTCACGAGTGAAACAACACAAGATCTTCACGAGTGAAACACGAGATCTTCATGTGTGAAACACGAGATCTTCACGAGTGAAACACTAAATCTTCACGAGTGAAACACAAGATCTTCACAAGTGAAACAACACGAGATCTTCACAAGTGAAACAACACGAGATCTTCACGAGTGAAACAACACGAGATCTTCATGAGTGAAACACTAGATCTTCATGTGTGAAACACGAGATCGTCGCGAGTGAAACAACACGAGATCTTCACGAGTGAAACAACACAAGATCTTCACGAGTGAAACACGAGATCTTCATGTGTGAAACACGAGATCTTCATGTGTGAAACACTAGATCTTCATGAGTGAAACACTAGATCTTCATGAGTGAAACACTAGATCTTCACGAGTGAAACACTAGATCTTCACGAGTGAAACACTAGATCTTCACGAGTGAAACACTAGATCTTCATGTGTGAAACACGAGATCGTCACGAGTGAAACAACACGAGATCTTCACGAGTGAAACACGAGATCTTCACGAGTGAAACACGAGATCTTCACGAGTGAAACACGAGATCTTCACGAGTGAAACACTAGATCTTCACGTGTGAAACACTAGATCTTCACGTGATTGCATGATGACTGGGATTGTGATGGGATGATGACTGGGATTGTGATGGGATGAGGACTGGGATTGTCATGGGATGATGACTGGGATTTATGGGATGATGACTGGGATTGTGATGGGATGATGATTGGGATTATGATGGGATGATGACTGGGATTGTGATGGGATTATGACTGGGATTGGGATGGGATGAGGACTGGATTGTGATGGGATGATGACTGGATTCATGGGATGATGACTGGGATTGTGATGGGATGATGACTGGGATTATGACTGGGATTGTGATGGGATGATGACTGGGATTGTGATGGGATGATGACTGGGATTTATGGATGATGACTGTGATTATGACTGGGATTGTGATGGGATGAGGACTGGATTTATGGGATGATGACTGGGATTATGACTGGGATTGTGATGGGATGATGACTGGGATTGTGATGGGATGATGACTAGGATTCATGGATGATGACTGGGATTGTGATGGGATGATGACTGGGATTATGACTGGATTGTGATGGGATTATGACTGGGATTGGATGGGATGAGGACTGGGATTGTGATGGGAATGACTGGATCATGGGATGATGACTGGATGTGATGGGATGATGACTGGGATTGATGATGGGATTGTGATGGGATGATGACTGGGATTGTGATGGGATGATGACTGGGATTAGGATGAGACTGGATAGACTGGATGTGATGATAGACTGGGATTTATGGGATGACTGGGATTATGACGGATTGTGATGGATGATGACTGGGATTGTGATGGATATGATGGATATGGATGATGACTGGGATTGTGATGGGATGATGACTGGGATTATGACTGGGATTGTGATGGGATGATGACTGGGATTGTGATGGATGATGACTGGGATTGTGAGTGAACTGGATATGGATGATGACTGGGATTGTGATGGGATGATGACTGGACTGTGATGGATGATGACTGGGATTGTGATGGGATGAGGACTGGGATTGTGATGGCATGATGACTGGGATTGTGATGGGATGATGACTGGATTTATGGGATGATGACTGGGATTGTGATGAGATGATGACTGGGATTGTGATGGGATGATGACTTGGATGTGATGGGATGATGACTGGGATTGTGATGGGATGAACTGGGATTGTGATGGATGATGACTGGGATTGTGATGGATGATGACTGGGATTGTGATGGGATGATGACTGGATTGTGATGGATTGATGACTGGGATTGTGATGGGATGAGGACTGGTGATTGTGATGGGATGATGACTGGGATGACTGGATTATGGGATGATGACTGGATTGTGATGGATGATGACTGGATATAATGACTGGGATTGTGATGGGATGAGACTGGGATTGTGATGGATGATGACTGGGATGTGATGGGATGATGACTGGATTATGGATGATGACTGGATTGTGAGGGATGATGACTGGACTGTGATGGATGATGACTGGATTGTATGGGTGAGACTGGGATTGTGATGGATGATGACTGGATTGAGGGTGAGACTGGGATTTATGGATGATGACTGGGATTGTGATGGATGATGACTGGATTGTGATGGGATGATGATGGATTTATGGGATGATACTGGATTGTGATGGGATGATGACTGGATTGTGATGGGATATGACTGGGATTGTGATGGGATAGACTGGATTGTGATGGGATGATGACGGGATTGTGATGGGATGAGGACTGGATTGTGATGGTGAGGACTGGATATGTGATGGATGATGACTGGGATTGTGATGGGATGAGGACTGGATTGTGATGGATGATGACTGGGATTTATGGGATGATGACTGGGATTGTGATGGATGATGACTGGGATTGTGAGGATGATGACTGGGATTGTGATGGGATGAGGATAGGATGTGATGGGAGAGGACTGGGATTTGATGGATGAGATTGCGATTGGGGTGATGACTGGGATAAATGGCTATGACTGATTGTGATGGGATGGTGACTGGATTATGAGGGATGATGACTGGGATTATGGATGATAACTGGATTGTGATGTGATGATGACTGGGATTGTATGGATGATGACTGGGATTTAGGATGATAATGGGATTGTGAGATGAACTGGGATGTGATGGATGATGACTGGATGGATGGGATGAGACTGAGATAGAGGGATATGATTGGATGGGATGGAGATGACTGGGATTGGGATGGATGAGGACTGGATTGTGAAGGATGATGACTGGGATTTATGGATGATGACTGGATTGTGATGGGATGGATGGATTGTGATGGGATAAGGACTGGGATTGTGATGGGATGATGACTGGGATTGTGATGGTTTGAGGACTGGATTGTGATGGGATGAGGACTGCTATTGTGATGGGATGATGACTGGGATTTTGATGGGATGAGGACTGGGATTGTGATGGGATGATGACTGGGATTTACTGTATGGGATGATGACTGGGATTGTGATGGGATGAGGACTGGGATTGTGATGGGATGATGACTTGGGATTGTGATGGGATGATGACTGGGATTGTGATGGGATGAGGACTGGGATTGTGATGGGATGAAGACTGGGATTGTGATGCGATGATGACTGGGATTGTGATGGGATCATGACTGGGATTGTGATGGGATGATGACTGGGATTGTGATGGATGATGACTGGGATTGTGATTGGTTGATGACTGAGATTATAATGGGATGATGACTGGATTGTGATGGGATGATGACTGGGATTGTGATGGGATGAGAACTGGGATTGTGATGGGATGATGACTGGGATTGTGATGGCATGATGACTGTGATTTATGGGATGATGACTGGGATTGTGATGGCGTGATGACTGGATTGTGATGGGATGATGACTGGATGTGATAGGATGATGACTGAGATTATGATGGGATGATGACTGGATTTCTGGGATGATGACTGGGATTTATGGGATGATGACTGGATTGTGATGGGATGATGACTGGGATTTATGTGATTAAGACTGGGATTGTGATGGATGATGACTGGGATATGATGGGATGATGACTGGAATTATGATGGATGATGACTGGGATTGTGAGGGATGATGACTGGGATTGTGATGGGATGACTGGGATGTTCCCGGTGTGTGTGAGTAACGTGAGGCTCATGAATGGCTCTTGTTTGATTCCTCTGTCAGAGCGTTGGCTCTAAAGCTTCTCTCTGTGAGGGAATTTCGATGAAGGGCATCAACACCAAAGAAAAGAGTCTCAGAGTCTGAGTGGCGCCTCTGTCCTCTCGTGTCGAGTCGGGACAAACGTGACTCCGCAATCAATGGAAAAACAGACAAATGAGGCTTTGATCGCAGAGACATCGATCAGCATCAGCTCTGTTCTATCATCTCAAAGCAAACAATCACAGAAATTGCCGACGCGCAACACATGCGACACGGCCTTCGTTTGTGTGGTTTTTAATTTGAGCCGCTTGGATAGGAAAAACTTTACAAAGATGCAAAGAAATGCATTCTAATTTGCATATTAAATACAAACTCAGAGAGCAAATGAATTGGGGACTTTTAAATTGAAAGGCAGAAAGCTTCACAATCTTCATCCTGCTGCCAAAGTTGTAAATAGAACTAAATTATTAGAATACACTTTACAAGAAAATAGTATTCTTCAAAATTTCACTAATTCAATGTGCCAGTAAACCAGTAGTAGACTGTAAAAAAAATCTCAATTTATTACATTTTGTTTCTTTTTTGCAGGCGCTTTTTTGAATTTACTTGTTCCCAAAAGGTGAAATATTTTTTTTATATATTTTGTCTGTTAATTTATATTGGACAAATCAGATCAGAAAAGATTTTTTACAGGCAATGTTGGTCAGAAAAATCATGACCATCAGATGAACTGTAATTACTGGCAATATTTCAGTAAATCATGTTGTGTCCTCGAGCTGGAGAGAGAGCCCTAACCCTCATTCACTACTCCCTACACTAGTACACTAATACTGCTCACTTGAAGGAGTGAGTAAAAAGGAGTGGGTGAATTGGGACAGCCGTTGAGCGCACATCTGTTGTTGGGACTGAAGAAGTGCACTCAGTAACGGCCACTATGGTTTCAGACAACACTACTAATTGCTGTCCTCTCACATAACGCCATATTTGAGGGTATAGGGAGCGATTTCGGATTCAGAGAGAGACTCGTGCCGATCTGTGTGTGCAGACGATGAAGATGAGGATAATGATGAGGAGGAGGATGATGATGATGAGGATGATGGTGGGTAAATGTGGAGCGCCCCCTGCTGGACCTCCTGCTGAACTTCTATAATTCAGTGTTAGGCTGCATAGTTTAGATCAGCCGGGAACACTTCCCATAAATCCTGATGCATAAGATGAAGGACCTGCACCTGGACACACTCACACACACACACACACACACACACACACACACACACACACACACACACACACACACACACACACACACACACACACACACACACACACACACACACACACACACACACACACACACACACACACACACACACACACACACACACACACACACACACCCCAGATCTGATGAAGGATGGTGTTGTCCTAAGTTAATAACTAATGATCTTTGCAACGGAAGTGAATGTCATGATCCCTTTAACAAGCCCACATTACTGGTGTGTTTATCATGTGGTTAAGAGGACGTTTCTATCTGTGTGTCATGAGTCCGAACAGAAGCGCTCACTGTCCAACAGATTTCAGATTTGGTCCTAAAGAGTATTTACAGAAATCCAGAGCCTGTTTGTTCTGAGTGCACATGGTCAACTGTGTCCATCTGTGAGATAAAGAGCAAACAGCACTCGCGTCCATCACTGTGTGCACTGTGTTACTGTAGCTTTTTTACTTGCTGCATACAGAATATTTAATCATAACGCATCTAGGTGTTTTACATAGACAATAATAAATAATAATACAAATGAATAAAAAAAATTGGAAAGGGAATATATTAAACCTAAATGTTTTTTGAGATGCAACATCGGTCAGATTAAAACCCAGATTATTATCATCTATAATGTTCATGTTAAGATTATTACTGCCATTTAATCCCCTTGTTTGATCAAACCAGAGTATGTTTGCTCAGGATTGGTCATTCACACTCTTGCTCAGCGTCTCAATATTGGACTTGAGTTCTGCTGAGGTTTCATTGGCGGCGCGAGCCAAGCTTTACATTTGCTTGAATTGATCACAACTCAACTGAATGAGGCCGACGGGGAGATTGTTGATAAAAAGCACAAAAGACCCTGAAGCATGTGAGCTGTGGTGAGGGATGAGCTCTTGGCTCTGGGAAGCATTGCAGGATAAAGCTGTGAATGCCACGATGCTTTAGGAATAATACGCACCCGTTAGACGAGGGAGTTTGAAGCCGCTGTCAACATCATTAGCTGGTTCCTGCTGCCCTGCATATCAAACGGGAGTCAGCCAATCCGGGCATTATTGTGATGTCATGGGATAATGGCGAGTCCCGTGTGAGACATCAAGCGCTCACTCGTAATTAATGCAGATGACCCAGCGTTCCTCAGCGCGAGGACCAGGAATAATGATGAGCGGAGCGAGAAGGAGATTCAGAGAGAACACTGTGAATGTTACAGACCTGGAGAGAGATAAACGTGAGCTAAACGTGAGCTAAACATGAGCTAAACGTGAGTTAAACATGAGCTAAACATGAGGTAAACGTGAGCTAAACGTGAGCTAAACGTGAACCTGAGCTAAACGTGAGGTAAACGTGAGCTAAACGTAAACGTGAGGTAAACGTGAGCTAAACATGAGCT